>OY821762.1:48592743-48727988 GCA_963682095.1 Potentilla sterilis | reverse complement strand
ACCCTAAACCCTAAACCCTAAACCCTAAACCCTAAACCCTAAACCCTAAACCCTAAACCCTAACCCTAAACCCTAAACCCTAAACCCTAAACCCTAAACCCTAAACCCTAAACCCTAAACCCTAAACCCTAAACCCTAAACCCTAAACCCTAAACCCTAAACCCTAAACCCTAAAACCCTAAACCCTAAACCCTAAACCCTAAACCCTAAACCCTAAACCCTAAACCCTAAACCCTAAACCCTAAACCCTAAACCCTAAACCCTAAACCCTAAACCCTAAACCCTAAACCCTAAACCCTAAACCCTAAACCCTAAACCCTAAACCCTAAACCCTAAACCCTAAACCCTAAACCCTAAACCCTAAACCCTAAACCCTAAACCCTAAACCCTAAACCCTAAACCCTAAACCCTAAACCCTAAACCCTAAACCCTAAACCCTAAACCCTAAACCCTAAACCCTAAACCCTAAACCCTAAACCCTAAACCCTAAACCCTAAACCCTAAACCCTAAACCCTAAACCCTAAACCCTAAACCCTAAACCCTAAACCCTAAACCCTAAACCCTAAACCCTAAACCCTAAACCCTAAACCCTAAACCCTAAACCCTAAACCCTAAACCCTAAACCCTAAACCCTAAACCCTAAACCCTAAACCCTAAACCCTAAACCCTAAACCCTAAACCCTAAACCCTAAACCCTAAACCCTAAACCCTAAACCCTAAACCCTAAACCCTAAACCCTAAACCCTAAACCCTAAACCCTAAACCCTAAACCCTAAACCCTAAACCCTAAACCCTAAACCCTAAACCCTAAACCCTAAACCCTAAACCCTAAACCCTAAACCCTAAACCCTAAACCCTAAACCCTAAACCCTAAACCCTAAACCCTAAACCCTAAACCCTAAACCCTAAACCCTAAACCCTAAACCCTAAACCCTAAACCCTAAACCCTAAACCCTAAACCCTAAACCCTAAACCCTAAACCCTAAACCCTAAACCCTAAACCCTAAACCCTAAACCCTAAACCCTAAACCCTAAACCCTAAACCCTAAACACTAAACCCTAAACCCTAAACCCTAAACCCTAAACCCTAAACCCTAAACCCTAAACCCTAAACCCTAAACCCTAAACCCTAAACCCTAAACCCTAAACCCTAAACCCTAAACCCTAAACCCTAAACCCTAAACCCTAAACCCTAAACCCTAAACCCTAAACCCTAAACCCTAAACCCCTAAACCCCTAAACCCCTAAACCCTAAACCCTAAACCCTAAACCCTAAACCCTAAAACCCTAAAACCCTAAACCCTAAACCCTAAACCCTAAACCCTAAACCCTAAACCCTAAACCCTAAACCCTAAACCCTAAACCCTAAACCCTAAACCCTAAACCCTAAACCCTAAACCCTAAACCCTAAACCCCAAAACCCCAAAACCCTAAACCCTAAACCCTGTCTAGTTTCAACCAAAACCTCTTGCTATAGCACATAAGTTTTGAGGAAATTTATCAATTTTCAACCAATGGTTTTTTCCATTCTTTTTTACTTAAAACCTCCTCACGACATAATTTGAGTCATTTTTAACACCTTAATTTATATTAATTTTGGTTTAACAGGCGATTAAATCTGCACTAATAATTGACATTCAAATATCGGTTGCCGCTTCAAATTTTGTGTACTTTCAACCAAAACCCTTTATTATAGCACACGAGTTTTGAGGAAATTTATCAATTTTCAACCAACGGGTTATTACATTATTTTATAATTAAAAACACCTCGTAACATAATTTGAGCCGTTTTAACACCTTAACTGATATTATTTTTGGACTAATTGTCTTACGAGTACCAATCTTGTCAAATAATTGAAATTTCATTTTTTGAGGCTTTGAGTGAATTTTGAAGGTTGGTATGTGTTATAATCCTCTCATACAAACCCAAAGAACCTTATTTTCAACTCATTCAAATATTTGTTGCCGCTTCAAATGTTGTCTAGATTCAACTAAAACCTCTTGCTATAGCACACGAGTTTTGAGGAAATTTCTCAATTTTCAATTAACGGTTTTTTTTTCCAATCTTTATACTTAAAAACACCTCATAACATAATTTCAGCTATTTTTAACACCTTAATTTATATTATTTTTTGTTTAATAAGCGATCGTGTCTGGACTAATTGACTTACCAGTACCTATCTTGTCAAAGAATTGAAATTCCATTTTTTGAGGCTTTGAGTGAATTTTGAAGGTTGGAATGTGTTATAATCCTCTCATACAAACTCTAAGAACCTTATTCTCAACTCATTCAAATTTCAGTTGCCGTTTCAAATTTTGTCTAATTTCAACCAAAACCCCTTGCTATACCATACGAGTTTTGAGGAAATTTCTCAATTTTCAACTAATGGTGTTTTTTCATCCTTTTCTACTTAAAAACTCCTCATAACATAATTTCAGTTATTTAACAGCTTAATTTATATTATTTTTAGTTAATAAGCGATCGAGTCTGGACTAATCAACTTACGAGTACCGATCTTGTCAAAGAATTTGAATTTCATTTTTTTAGTCTATGAGTGAATTTCTAACGTTGGGATGTGTTATAATCCCCTCATACAAATCCTAAGAACCTTATTTTCAACTCATTCAAATATCGTTTGCCGCTTCAAATTTTGTCTAGTTTCAACCAAAACCCCTTGCTATAGCACATGAGTTTTGAGGAAATTTATAAATTTTCAACCAATGGTTTTTTTTCATTCTTTTTTACTTAAAACCACCTCATAACATAATTTGAGCAATTTTTAACACCTTAATTTATATTATTTTTGGTTTAACAGTCGATTAAATCTGCACTAATAATTGACATTCAAATATCGGTTGCCGCTTCAAATTTTGTGTACTTTCAACCAAAACCCCTTATTATAGCACACGAGTTTTGTGGAAATTTATCAATTTTCAACCAACGGGTTATTACATTATTTTATAATTAAAAACACCTCGTAACATAATTTGAGCCGTTTTAACACCTTAACTTATATTATTTTTGGACTAATTGCCTTACGAGTACCGATCTTGTCAAAGAATTGAAATTTCATTTTTTGAGGCTATGAGTTAATTTAGAAGGTTGGGATGTGCTTTATTCCTCTCATACAAAACCTAAGAACCTTATTTTAAACTCAATCAAATATCTGTTGCCGCTTCAAATTTTGTCTAGTTTCAACTAAAATCTCTTGCTATAACACACGAATTTTGAAGAAATTTCTCAATTTTCAACTAACGGATTTTATTCTTTTATACTTAAAAACACATCCTAACATAATTTCAGCTATTTTTAACATCTTAATTTATATTATTTTTGGTTTAACAGAAGATCGAGTCTGGACTAATTGCATTACGAGTACCAATCTTGTCAAAGAATTGAAATTTTTATTTTTTGAGGCTATGTGTGAATCTAGAAGGTTGGGATGTGTTATAATCCTCTCATACAAACCCTAAGAACCATATTTTCAACTCATTCAAATATCTATTGCCGCTTCAAATTTTGTCTAGTTTCAACTAAAACCCCTTGCTATAGCACACGAGTTTTTTTTTCAACTAACGTTTTTTTTTCTTCCATTCTTTATACTTAAAAACACCTTCTAACATAATTTCAGCTATTTTTAACACTTTAATTTATATTATTTTTAGTTTAATAAGCGATCGAGTCTGGACTAATTGACTTACCAGTACCGCTCTTGTTAAAGAATTGAATTCCATTTTTTGTGGCTATGAGTGAATTTCGAAGATTGGAATGTGTTATAATCCCCTCATACAAATTCTAAGAACCTTATTTTCAACTCATTCAAATCTCGGTTGCCGCTTCAAATTTTTGTCTAATTTAAACCAAAACCCCTTGCTATAGCATACGAGTTTTGAGGAAATTTCTAAATTTTCTAACAAACGGTTTTTTTCTATCCTTTTATGCTTAAAAACACCTCCTAACAAAATTGTGCTATTTAACAAAAAGTTCAGCAGAATCTATGAAACACAACACAAACACAAACGCAACGATAGAGGGCTGTTGTTGGCATTAAAACCTAGAAGAAACACATGGGGTGTTAAGTCCCCAAAACGACCATAGGAGGTTGGTCAAGCTAATGGTAAGAGCAAAGGCATTCCACTTTTGGTTTCGGGCTCTTCTTCTTCTACTCCTGCCTGTTATCAAGGGACATGGACACGATAGTGATTATACTATCCCACTAACTTGGTTCCAATATGAAATGCGGCACTACACCTCAACATCTAGTCATTAGTCGATAAAAACCGATGACAGTAATCAGATAAATGTCCACAGATTTCTTCATTTCTGCAGTTATCACATAGCAATTGAGAGGGATGAGATAGCAGGTAGGTAACTGAATCGAATAAGAATAGATTTAAGGGACCCCTAGATCTATCACCTGATTGAAGAATTTAAGGGTTGAATTAGGATGTTCGAAGAATTGGGTTCACGAGTCTGGACTTAAAGCTTGATTATGAAAGAATTGAAATTTGTTTTGGCCTTGTATGCCTTAATATATAAGATTTAGCTACGGTCAAATCTACAGAATGAGAACATGGACACATTTCGACGTATTCTGGTTGTTGATTAAATAGCATTTCATAAGTTCAGAACTGAAATCGAACAGAAACTTTTAATTATCTTGTTCCGGATTCTCTCTTTACGCAACATTTTTTTTTCTCAAGAACCAAACTGAACCATCTGCTTCAATCAAAACCCAGGTCTACACTAGATGAGGCTAAGCGTGACCTTTTCTTTTAAAGAGAGAAATCTATTTAAACATGTACCATTTATCCTGTCCTCATTCCATCACTATCCATCAAAACACAAAAGGCAGTCATCAAGGTTCACAGGCACAGTAGTTACTTAATTAAGCAGGGCAATGATCCATTACATGATTAAGACTGTCAAAACATGCCTCCACATAGTTGCTCCAGTTCATTCTAGTAGTCCACTTGCATTGATTGCTTTGCTACCTCATTCTGCATGCAGGAATTTCAAAGTGTTCATGCACTGCTAAGTATGCCAGCCCATAATCAGAACACATCATTTCTAATAAACTTCGTGACCTTTCAGATATTTCTGAAGAACATTAATCTTTGGAATTATGTCTCAAACTCATACTATAAATGACCAAGTGCTTCATTAGGATATGATAGCATGTCCATGATCTTGTATTATCAGATATCAACCATAACATTAAATTCTTAAGTTTGAAGAAGAGGGGTCACATCAAGGCAATGTGAAAAGACTCAAATGTGCTATCAAGGTTCTCAAATACATTCGGAATACAATCTAAAACACCTTAATCTAGTTGAAGCAAGACAGCAATTTAAAGGAGAAACATCAAATAACATTACCTCAAAATTAGTCTTCAAATGGTCGAGTTCCTTGTCCAGATCATTTATAGCCTGGTTATATGCCTGCATTGGTGACGACTGACTGGTTGTGTGAATCTACAACAGTACCATTAGCGTGGTCAACGTCAAAACCATAACAATACACTTCTACTGTCTCAATCCATTTCATCTATCACTTTTCTGAGTTGAAGTTTGGTAACTTCAAGAAAATAAAAGAATAATAATGTAGAAATCAAATTTGAATAACTAACCCTGACAATGATCCTGTACTGAAGTGGGTGAGGAAGCTTGTAGCCAGCAAATAAAACATTTTCATCGCGGTGCAGCTGCCTGGTTAGCACAAGTTTTGTAAGAAACCATCTGTTAGAATTTGATGAACTAAAAACCTGTATAAGTTAAGAACAGAATAGAGTTTGAATTGAAAAGACGCGTGCATAATATACATGCGAAGGATGTTGCCAATAGTGTGATCCTCTCTCTCAATCGTAAATGATGCAGCATTTATGATCTTTGTATCCCTCTCGTACGACACCCTGTAAAATAACAGATATTCGGTAAGGCTTTTAGACCAAAATGAGGGGCTGGAACTTTCTCCAGATTATAAAGCTTACTTTTTTGTCCCTTCAGGAACAACAAATCGCTCGTATCGATCTGGTGCATTCATAGTGGTGGTTTCCTTCTCTCTTTCGGGATTCGAACTTCAGCTTTCTTACTCTCTCACAGGATGTACCTACAGAATAAAATACAACAATACTCCTCTATCACGGGGATTTATATCTCTATAAATTTCTATGTTAAAGCTAGTAAACAGATTTACTAATTTCTGACAGTCCATTACAAACAATAATATAGTTTTTGATGTGCAACAATAATATAGTTGGCCATTGTATTTTGTACTATATTATTGCACATAAAAGCAAGATATGAACGTTTACAGAAACCCGCCAAAAACGAAAAAAAATAAAACTCTGATAACAAGTACCAGGAAACCTCAACAGTCCAAAAGGTATAACTGAAGTACTGATACAGACCAAAACATTGTGAACTGAATGTGTGAGAACCGGATGTACAAAAATATGTGAAATGCAAACAAATTAGTTTATAAAATTAAAAACTGCATTGCCACCTCCAATTACCTCCCTGTGGGGGTTTGCTAATCTTCTTCACATATATCCATAACGGAGGTTTATCGTCTCCTAGACTTTGATCACATTCAGTAGCTCTACTAGAACCGGCATTAACAGTGCCGGTGCTGGAACTGATGGGAGTTGATCCTCCAGTACTATTGGTTCCTCAAATAAAATAAAAACAAATAACATGATATGCTCAAACTAAGCACTCTTCAGCACAGCTGAAACGCCACAAGGTCTCCAAGGCCACAAGCAAAAGAAACAAACCAAGGACAGAGACGACTAATGCAAAAACCCAACAACCATGGGAAGGCTGCTACCAGTTCTGGCTTGTGTTCTAACCAAGATGAAACTTAAACCCAGCTTTCAATTCTTACATAGCATCCAATCTCTTTGGCAATCATATATAAAGCAATTGAAAGCATATAATATCTTCACAGCAATTTCACCAATCAGAAAAACATGGGCAGCTCAATTTTTTAAGCAAATAGAAACTTACAGTTGGTACTGGAGAGACTGCAAACCCAGAAGAACTGTAGAATTTCTAAAGACTTAAAAGTAAGCAGTAACAAAATCTCCTACTCAGCAAACAGTTTGATTGGTACCCATATCCTACTCTTTACACTCCTACCCAGCAGTAACAAAATCTCCTACCCATCAGAGGTGATTCTCAACTATAAACAATCAGCATCTCAAATTTCAAGTTTGTTCAATTCTATACGTTTTCTGAGCAACCAAATAGGCAAATGAAAGCTTCGAATCACACTAGTAGACCAAACCATACCTGAACCGCAACCGGAATTCGGTCCCAAACTCGTTTCAAGTGAAGAAAGCTCTCAGATTATCAAAACCTAGACCTGCCGATTGTGATTTTCTGGTTAACCAACTCCGCCGCTTCTCGAATTGAGCTCCGATTCGTATACTAAGCTCCCTGAAACTCCATAAATTAGAAAGAAAACGAAAAGGTGCAGATTATAGGATGAAGAAATTAGCGATGAGCCAAAAAAGAAAATCGAAAACCTAGCGAAGATTTAGAGAGGGAAACAAAACTCGAACCTTTCTTTTGTTTCGGATACAGCGATTTGGAGAGGGAAGCGAAGGAAGAACGCAGGGAATGAAGCAGGTCTCCAGCGAAGGAAGAATGCACGCGAAGTCGCGAAGGGAGAACGGCAGAACGCAGCTCCACCCAGACACGCACTTAATTGGGACTGATTGGCTAAATGTCAAATCTATCCCTCGTCTCCTGCTTATTTCGTGTACACCAGACACCCACGTGTCCAACACAAATATGTTCGTGTCCATATCGTGTTCAAATTAAACACGCGTGTCCGGTCGTATTTTGTCATATTTCAATATATTGTGTGCGTATTTGTATCCGATACGGGATACGAAAGTGTTTTGGCGTGTCCGTGCATTCTAGACGTGCCCTTATACTTTGATACTCTTTATACTTTATTACATAGTTATGTTTCTTATTTTTCAAATCAAATAACTTAGTCTTTATACTCTATAATTCTCACACAATAGGTCTAAACTGACTATTTTAACCCACATATTATTATTATTATTATTATTTTTAATGTTTTTATCACTTTTTTTTCTCTCCTAAATTTAACATTCCACTACTCATACAAATGAATCTTCTGAGCATTAACAATAGCAAAAAACAAAAATCAATCTTAAATAGTGAGAGATAATGAAAAAAAAAATGAGAAAAATTTAAAAAGAGAGGAAATTGAAAAAAAAAAAAGAAAAAAAAAAAAGAGGATATGAGGGGTTAAATAGTCCGTATGGACTTATTGTGTGAGAGTTAAAAAGTATAAGGACTAAATTGATTAATTTGATAAGTGAGAGACATAATTGTTTTATGGAGCAAAGTATAAAAAGTAACAAATATTATGTGTGTTGCTAAACTTGAATCACGTTAAGAATGAGTGAATTAATGATATGTTGAGCTACGAAACTAATTATAGATGAAACTGGTTCTTGGACGAAAGGCATCATTGGTTATCTTACGTTCTGTAGAAAAGCTATTTAATCACATCTCGTAGTTAGAATAATTGCTTACAGCTTTCTACCCATTAATATGTAGATTGAGATTACGTGTATGCATGCAAAGATGTGTTAGTGGACAACAAGAGATTTGTCACACTCTACATCGTGAGATATATAATTTAAAAGGGGGTTGTTAAGCTCATACTCACTTTAATTGTGGACACACTTCTCAACTTGCTACGTGTTTGTACATAATACTCATAAATATTTTTGCCTAATAATCGTAGAAATTTGTCTCCATTTCTTACCCTCTTAAACTAAACACGGCAAATCAAAAACTATAAAATGATGACGCAAGTTCTTGTTGATTTGTGACGTTCCTTTGTAACCACTGTGCCCCTCACCAAAAACCAACCCAAATCTATAATTTTGGTGCGAACCCAGAGCTATTGGAGGAGGAGGAAGAAGCAATGGTTTTTTTGGTGGAGTTTACTCTTTTTTAGTTTAAAGAGGGTAGGAAGGAAAATATATAAATAAACTTCTTTTGACTTTTTCTTGACAGACAAGTGATAAGCTGAGAAGTGTAAAGTGCAATTCATCACGCTGAGGTGAGTTTGGGCCTAGCACTCTCCCTTTCTCCACAAACAATATAGATCAATTTAGTTTACTGTTAAAGAAAGTAATTTACCCACAAAAGTATGGTTTTCATTTAAATATACACAAGAAACATAAGAGTCAAGTTATATATAATCAACTTATTTGATCAACCAATAGGTAACACAATTTCTAGGTAACACACTTCACAATTTGTCTGCCACCATTACATAGGAAACCATTTACCGACTTTGTTAATCTTTCTTACTAATCTATGCTCATATGAGTGAAATTTTAATAAATTATAATCTTAACAAATCTCTCCAATTTTAATGAAGAATATAACAGCAGCAAGGACAACTTAGAAAATTCACCAAAAACTCATTTTAAGTCCAAATGACATGAAATCAACTCCAAAATGACCATCAGGAAGTATAGTTTTACACATAAAAAGAACAGAGATTAAATCGATTATTTGGACATTTAAAACGGATCAGCAATACAGGAGGTTAACTGAAAATTCTGGGAACATAGCCAAATGCAGACCTATCTTTGAAAAATCACTGAGCGTTTATTTTTCAATAGAATTAACTGAAAATTTCCAGATCAATAGTTAACAAGTAGAGGATAAACATATCAAAATTTCAGAAAATTCGGACATAAATTTGATAGGTAAATGATGTTCCAAAGTGGCCGTGCAGAAAATAAAGAAATTTCTGCAGAATCTCATAAGTCTATTGAAATGAAATATGGGAATGGGTAGGAACTGGAACACTCAAGGGTAAATTTATAACAAGATCAAAGCATCTCAAACATTGATACTTTCTGCCATGAATACATAGCTATCTACATATTCATATTATCACCATTAGAAGGCACCAATGATCCAAATGGTTCATATCAACCCAACAGATCGAATTTCAATGACAAACAAACTATGTTTGTCAAATTGCAATTAAGGAAAGCAGCATATAGGAATCATTCCAACACAAATACACCAATCACAAACCAAATCAGAATCAAAGCAATACAGAAATATTTACTTTCCCTACCTCAAGTGTTAGAAATCAGCAGCAAAGAAGACCAAGCCAAAGCAATCCAAACCCAACGTAAACACCCAGCCTGTACCTTAGCAATTCAGATTCCCTAATTGGATTTCAAGATACGAATTATACACTAATTCATTGGAAAACAGTTGAAAGAAGAGAACGGGTGTGAAAAGAGGAGATCAAAACTTACACAAATTAACTAGAAAAAGAAAAGAGAATTTCAGATTCTCTTAAAACTGAAAGTTCATGGTGATTGCTCTCCTCCTTCGTCTGTGAGCTAATGAAATGGGAAGTCTAGACTTGTGGTCGGGTCAGGGATAAGCAAGGCTGAGCTTTAGGAATAGGATTGGAGAGTTCTAAAAAAAAAAACAAAGGCAAGGAAACCTAGAGGAGTGAATAACATGTGTTAACTCTTCACACGGACTGGATACTTCTAAGCCCAGATAAACCCACGGTAATTTTATAAATTAAATCAATAACTATAAACACATAAATACAATAAACAATATATATAGTTGGCAACCAAAATATAAGCAAACCAAGAGTTAATTAGAGAAATAAATAAATCAAGCAGAAAAATCTAAATCGTCACAATACAGATGCTGATTGAGCTGGTGATGAGACTGATATGAGATCTACTTCTGGATACTTTACATTTGTTGGAGGAAATCTAGTGACTTGGCGTAGTAAGAAGCAAAAGGTCGTTGCTAAATCTAGTGCAGAAGCAGAATTTCGAGGTACGGCACATGGCGTATGCGAACTGCTATGGATCCGAAATGTGTTAAAAGACTTGGGATTCAAACTTAAGAAGCCAATGGGCCTACATTGTGATAACACCTCAGCGATTGAGATTGCCCATAATCCAGTTCAGCATGACCGAACGAAGCATGTAGAGGTAGATCGATTCTTTATCAAGGAGAATTTAGACAGGAAAGTAATTAGTTTTCCATTTGTATATACAGAAAACCAATTGGTGGATGTTCTTACAAAAGGGGTGTCAAGTAAAGCATTTGATGATTCAATTGACAAGTTGGGCATGATTGACATCTATGCACCAACTTGAGGGAGAGTGTAGAATATTATAGAGATTATTAGTTTCCTTGTGTGTATAGGTGAATTGTTCTATATAATCTTGAGGTATACTTGTCTTATAGAGTTAGGGTTGTGTCACTATATATAATCTCCTTATGGAGGAAATAATATCATAGAATACATTACAATCATACTTTTCTACTCTGCACACGCACCTTTCCATTTCTTTGGAGCTGGACCAAATCCATCATCTTTGAAGCTCTCTGATTCCGGCCATATTCTAGTGTCAATGACACCAATAATGATATCACTCTCGACTGTGGCATTTCGATAAGTTGTTTCATTCAGACCTATGAAGTCCCAAGATCTTGTTGTTTGAAGCTGGAGAGTTGTGCTTGGAAAGACAGAGACTACTTCCTTCATGTTAGCAAGCGCTTGTCTTTCATTGTCAGTGAGCATGGCAGCAAATCCATTGAAACTCCTTTTGTAACTTCTCGTCAAGAGATTCGCAGCAGAACCATTCTTGACAACTCTTTCTAGTATACGAAGGTGGTGAGACAATGGTGAGTACGACTCGTTAGGGGATAAGAACTATAAAAAAAGAAGTTGAAGAAGAGGAGACAGATTTGTTTGGGCCTAAATTAACATTTACCCGAAATTGTGGGCCGAAGCCTAGAGGGTCACCCATTAAGGGTAATCCGATATATTTTGAATTGCATTCCTTTTGGGAATAAGACTTGGAGTCCTTCTAGGAATCCGAATTGGAAGTGGTTTAAGGTAATACAATCATATTCGATATCAGAATCCATTATGTTTGATATACACGTATTTGGGGTTTTGAGATCACTATATAAAGAACTCTAGGACAACGTAGAAAGGGTTCACAACCATACAACTACAAGCTTTTGCCTCGCAAATCTTGCAAGCCTCTCCGGAGCAATCTCTCGCGAACTGCCTTCCACCAACTGCAAACGACCACTCTTCCAACCTAGCCGCAAACCTACGCCCACCATCGGTCGCCGTACACTTGCCGCTGTTGTCGAAAGTGCCTTGCGTTCGTGTCGAAGCATCGCTGAGACATATCGAGTCTAGTCGTCACGCCTTGTGACAAATCGAGTCGTTACCCCGGTAACAGTCTTTCCCAATCTGCCAGAGGTTGGACGAACATACTCCGCGGTCTTGATTTAAAGCTCTGCTTTGCATCCCAGGATCGAAGTAAAATTATCTCAATCTACAAGAGGTTGCGTAGAAAATCCTAGTAATCAGTTACTTAGGTCTTGTTCGAGCCTCTACGCTGGCCTGTCAACGCCCGCGTACAATCACTTGATCGGAAAGTCAGGTAGCAGAGAGCAGACGAGCACGTTCGCCAGAGTCATCCGCTCGCCAAGGGTGATTCATTCGCCAGACGTCGTCCGCCACCAAGGTTGTACCTAACCCAAAGGTACTGGCACGCTCGCACCAGGTTTGAAATCTACGTCCGCCATCCCCACGTGTTGATAGTTCGACAGGTGTCAAAACCGACGCGAACATTTTTGGCACGCCCAGTGGGACCTGTGTCAAGATTGCGCAAGCCAATATCTACAAACGACCGATGTCGTTTTGTAAGAAACCAGAACATCAGCTATTGAAACAGCACAACTCAGTTGCATGTAGAGGTCTGTCTGAATCCCAGTTGCAAGCTAAGTTTGGAGACGGCAGACCTGAGATTGAGGATTTGAATGAGGTCCTTGAGGGAGATAACCATACTCCCGACAACTCGGAGGGTATCGCTGATCGCCAGGAGGTAGGTGATATCCCAAGTACCGCGATGGCTCCATTAGTTTCTGAGACCAATGATGGAGATGGAATTCTCCAAACTCGGACGCCATCTTCCGCGGAGATAGTAGAATCTTTTGGCCTTATAATATCTAAGTCTCGGGCCACTGATGTTATTCTAGAGAAGACAGAGGCTACTTTGAAGGAGTTGAAGACTGAACAGATTGGTCATATGACCAACATTAACGCTTTGGCAAGGCAATCACAGGCGAATGCTGGACATATTACTTCTCTCACTAAAAGTCTCGATAGCTTAGTGAGGGGGCATCAAGCTGAGTTCAGCGAACAACTCCAACAACAGCAGGCGGAGTTCAGAACCCAGATGCTGCAGCAGCAAGATCAGCTGGAAAAGACCAATGCCGCTGTCGAACGATTGACGCAGATGGTATAATTAGGGTTTGATGCTGAGATTTCTGAACAAAGAGAGCTGACCCCTCCAGTAAAACCGGGGAGGACAATGGAGAAAGGTCCAGCTAAAATAGCTAAGCCTCGTAATAGGGGGTTTGAAACTGCTGCCCCGCCAAGACAACAGAGGAGGGGTGGACGGATGATAAACCCGCCATCTGACGACGAAGGTGAAGATCAAGAGGAAGACGTTGAGGGCGTTATGACTCGCAACGACATACAGAGGATGTTTTTGGAACAATTAAGGATCATGCAAGGTTTGCCGGATCCTGGTATAACCTATACCAATCCATTAACACGAGTTGCGAACCTAACGCCATGGCCTGCGAATTTCAAGCATATAAGGTTTACCCCTTTCTCGGGCGAATCTTCTGAAGATGCGGAGACCCACATAACTCGTTTTCACAACGAATGTGGCCCCTATGCCCAGGACCCTGTTCTCAAGTTGAAATTGTTTGGAACTTCTCTAACGGGATCGGCCTTAGCTTGGTACAGAGACCTAACGCCAGGCTCTATTCCGGATTGGCAATCCATAGAGGGTCTCTTTAGGACCATGTTTGGGGTTGTCGAGGCTAAGGTAACCATCAAGATTCTGGCGGATACTAACCAGGAGCCTGATGAATCCGCCATCGACTATTTGAAGCGCTTTAAGCTCCTACGAGCTAAATGCAGAGATAGGCTAGCAAAAGATACCACTGTCGAGTTGGCAATTGCAGGGCTCGAGCCGGAGATACAAGCCCACTTCCAGCAAGTGTACGTGACAAATATGGCAGACTTAACTAATAGGTTAGCCAAGCATCAACACTTCCTCGACCAAACAAGGGTTCAGACCAGCAAGAGGAAAGGCGTCCCACTATCGTACTATCCGGGTACTCTGAAACCTAAGACAAGTGTCCCTACTATTTCTAAGACTGTGGCAACTATAGAAGATGATCCTGCGCCAACAGTCACTTGGGTTGAAGATACTAAGGACGAAGACAACGTAGCGGTTGTAGAGGTGTTGGGTCGTCAGCCGCTAAAACCGAAGAACGTAAGGTTCGCCAAGGAACCTGATAAGATTATGACTTCTTTGCCCCTAAAGTCCGCCTTCGAGAAATATACGTATAATGCTCATCAAGCTCCGGAGATCCTCGTCGAATTATTCAAGCAAGGGCGGCCCCAACACGAAGGTGGTTTCGTTCCTAAGCCAGACTATATGGCGGGCAAGAAGTATTGCAGTTTTCATAACATGAATAACCATTATACTAAGGACTGCGTCAAGCTCAAGGACCAGATCCAAACGTGGATCAATGAGCGGGTCATGGAGATGGAAACTGCTAAGAAACCTACTTGGACGGAAACTCGACCCTTTCTGGGGGTAAACATGGTTACTCTGGTTCTCAACGAATGCCATGAACTGGAACCTCGTCAACAGGGTTCTAGATTCCAAACTTATACCTACAACGCGCACAAGGCGCAGGAGATTTGGCGACTCTTGGGCCAGAAGGGAATGACTGCTCCTGAAGACATGCTAGAGCAGCACCAAAGCACTGGGTTAGACGGATCTTATTGCTCTTTCCACCATTCAAATAATCATTGCACGTCCGCATGCATAGAATTGAAAGATCAAATCCAAGAATGGTTGAATGAGGGAATCCTGCAATTTGATAATGACACGGTGGCATCCATTCAACACTTTTGGGTGAATGCCATCGGCCAAGATGGCCCCAATGACGCCTCGCGGACAGACAAGACGGTGAATCCGCCAGTTAAGGAAGAGATGGTAACGGTACCTAGGGCTCAGTTATGCCTTAACTGTAAGATAGATTGTCGTATACCTCTTACACACGAAGAGCTAATGACGGCGCTTCAAGAGGCGACAGAGAAGGCTCTTGGGACGGCCAAACAGACCCATCCATGGCCGGAACACTCTAGGTCTGGTGACCCCAAGCGGGCGAAATATCATCACCAGGAGAAAGCAGCTTATGCTACTCCAACAAGGTCCCGGCAAGACCCCGGACCTTCAGGAACTAAACCAGTAGTGGAGGCACCAACCCCTCCAACTAGGAATGTTCAAAAGCCATATGGCAAGGCGAGAAGAACTTTAGATGCTTTGAACCAGGGGAATGTGACTCCTGATGAGCTCTCCATGCCCGTGGAGCACATACGTGACGCCTATAAGCATTACAAATCCAAAACTTATATAGACTCTCCTCGGGTATGGAAGGAGGAAAAATCACCACCTCGAAGAAGGAATGTTCATGAAAGGATTGCACGTCCTACAGCAGCAGATGGTGCACCTCAAAGAATTCCACGGAGGAAATTAGCATATTCTCCAGAGAAAACACCCCTCCGCTCAGCTGTTGAGATCCCACCAAAGCCCAAGTCTATCCATATAACCTCTGACAAAACGGATAGGGTGGACTCTGTCGTTTTGAAATGGCAGCCTAAGGGGATGACGGCGGTTTCCGCACCAACAACTACTAAGGTCCCTGAGATACAGTCAGATACTCAGGAATCTGCTCCGGTCTTTAGCAGGTCATCGGCTTAGCCAGTTTCGGTTCTCACTGGTCAGAAGTCTGTAAGCCAACAGTGTGATCAGCCCTTTCCTCAGTTTGAAGACTGAGTTTTCTGTGAAGCAAGCGGAAGCTGCTCTTATACCTTCACAGCCTAAGTTGCCTACGAACTTATCACGGGTTGATAAGGACATGCCGGATGCGGACGACGAGATGTTGGAGGATGAAGAGGGTTATACAGACGGTGATGAGCCAATTCTAGATTGTAATATGGTTTTCATATTATCCTCTAGTTATGCTTTGTCTGCGCCGATCCCAACTGCTTATTTCATACAAGAGGAGGCGGCGGACAAGCTAGTTTGTCTTATTCAAACGTCAGACAATGAAGATCTTCCCGCCAATGAGGATTTGATTTCCTCACCAGGACACAATGACCATGATGGGGTCACTGACCTTCACAGCTCACACATGGTTTTTCCTAAGCCTACGTTTACAATGACTCAACATCTCAAGCCTCTCTACGTTACAGCAGAGGTGGAAGGTGTCCAAGTGAACAGAATACTCATCGATATAGGTGCGGCGGTGAGTGTTATAACACTCAGTACTATGGAGCGACTTCAAATTCCAAGAGAGAAGATCCAGAACTCTACTATCAAGGTTAGAGGGTTTGTTGGTGCTGTGGCTCAAACGGTTGGCTTCCTAGTGCTCAAGGTTAAACTAACACTTGTCACGGTCTTTTCGTCACGGAGACTACGGTCCCATACACGATGATTTTGGGATGTGATTGGATCCACAAAACATACTCAGTACCATCTTCGCTACATCAGGAGATGCTCATGTGGGATCCAGCTTCTGATAAACAAGTTTTGATCAAGGCGGACGAGCGTCCTTTTTCTATAGCGACTTGCTCGTTGGAAGCGGATTATTATTACAGCTCTATGAGTCCTCTTGTGATCGACGGGGTTGATAATAAGGGTCGCCCACTAGGGGTGACCTCTACTGATCTCACACGGTGGGGATTGACTCAGGCTCAGGCAGATTGTTCTCGGCCTGTCTCCATCGATTTTCAGCCAGTCGTCAACTTGATTGACGATTTCAAGGATGAGGAGGCGGAGGCTGTGGCCTCTCTACTACAGCGACTGGCGGTGTTTAGAGCTGACCAGTTAGCCTCGGATACGGTCGCTCTAGTTGAGTGTATCGACGAAGATGACATCATCACCACTGAAGAAGTGGAGACCATTCCGCCTGCACCAGCAGCTTTAGACGACACTCCGCCTAAGGTCCGTGACCCAGTGGAGAGAATCAACCTTGGTACATCCGACGAACCTATGGAAGTCGGGATTAGTCAGCAGCTGGAGCCAGAACTGAGACAACAGTTAATCAATTTGCTGCAAGAATTTAAGGATTGCTTTGTGGAAAAGTATCAGGATATGCCTGGTGTTTCTGCACAAACCCTGGGGCCTGATAGAGACAGATGAATCCTGATCTCCTGCAAACCTGCTTACTAAGGGGAATACCGGGCGGGCCGGTCTTCTCCTCTCCGATGCCTAAGTTAGTATAGTTGGAATAGATATAACTTGAGCACGTATATAAGCGGTAGGAGAGATCAGTTACCTATTAATGAGGGTAGTTGAGGCCTTTATATAGGTGGCCAGGAGTGAAGTCTGGCCTCACCCTTCGATGTGGGACTGGTTCCCTTCTGTTTGCACACCAAAGGGCAGCTCTGGTGACCTCTTTGGCAGGCAGGTGCCCCCGGTCCCCGGGCCTTTGGTCGCAGGATAGACTGCTGGGCCCTGAGTCCGGGTGCTGGTGATCGGGTCCCGGGCCTCGGGCCGGCCCCTGGTACACTAGCTGCGGGTCTGTGGGCCTGCTGTAGCCCCTCTGTGGCTACTGTCAACAAGTCCCCTAAGTTCCCGGTCAAGTGCAATCTTGAATGGGGACTTAACATGTCTTGCTCTTGTCCCGCAGACCCGCAGGGTTACCAACCCAACGGTGCCCAGTCCCCCAAGTCCGCGTTGAAGATTGGGCGTCACCGGGGTGAGTACCTATTACCGATGGTGAGCAACAATTTATGAGTACGTTTGCAATAGAAGTAGTACTGTGCTCAAGTGTTGTGGTTCCATGAGCATGGAGCGGGGTGAAACCCGGAGAGTGTATGAGATGACAGTGGGGCGTTGAAATCCGCCACGCAATAGATGTGTGCATGGAATGATAATGGGGCGTTGAAATCCGCCATGCAATACATTTGTGCATGGAATGATAATGGGGCGTTGAAATCCGCCATGCAATAGATTTATGCATGGAATCTGGACCCCGCGTTCTGCCATATCAGAGCGAGCCGGAGAGCATGGGATCTCGACCAGGCGTTCTGCCATATCGAGACGAGTCCCCCAAGTGATCAACTTGTGCACTAGACCTCGACCGGGGTTCTGCCATATCGAGACGAGTCGGAGAGTATGGGACCTCGACCGGGCGTTCTGCCATATCGAGACGAGTCGGAGAGTATGAGACCTCGACCGAGCATTCTGCCATATCGAGACGAGTCCATATTGCTAGGCTGCGGGGAGGTGGCCCCGGTGTTGCGGTCTGCTGAGGCACCGGTCAACACTTGCTAGTTCTTCTCAGCTTGTGTTGGAATAAGCGTTGAGGTAATGGGGTGGCGTTGAGGTGACAAGTCTCGCCGTGGAGCCCCACATTGATCGCAGTTCAGTGCAATGCAGGGTTTTTATCCTGCTGGACAAGAGTACATGTGTTAGATGTAAACTCACCCGGGTGTATAAAACCCATGGCGGTCGAATGTTCTCATAACCGAGGTCATGCCATGGAGCCGGGTGGATCTCGACCGGGTGTTCTGCCATATCGAGACGAGTCCCCCAGTGAGATGCCATGGGGCCGGGTGGATCTCGTACCCGGAAAAATGCTCTCGAGCCGGTTGGATGATCATAACCGGTGAGATGGTCTCGAGTCGGTTGGATGTTACCTAACCGGTGAGATGCCATGCAGCCGGTTGAATGATACCTAACCGGTGAACTGCCATGGTACCTGATGGATGGCTCATACCCGGAACAATGCTCTCGAGGCGGTTGAAAAATCATAACCGGTGAGAGGTCTTCAAGCCGGTTGAAAGATCATAACCGGTGACTTGCAGTGAAGTTGCCATGCAGCCGGTTGAATGATACCTAACCGTGAACTGCCATGGTACCGAATGGATGGCTCAAACCCGGAACAATGCTCTCGAGGCGGTTGAAAAATCATAACCGGTGAGAGGTCTTCAAGCCGGTTGTAAGATCATAACCAGTGACTTGCAGTGAAGATGCCATGCAGCCGGTTGAATGATACCTAACCGTGAACTGCCATGGTACCGGATGGATGGCTCATACCCGGAACAATGCTCTCGAGGCGGTTGAAAAATCATAACCGGTGAGAGGTCTTCAAGCCGGTTGAAAGATCATAACCGGTGACTTGCAGTGAAGATGCCATGCAGCCGTGGAGCCTGGGGAAGTGGGGGGGGGGGGGGGGGGGGAGGCCTCGGTTCCCGCTCCTAACTCCCTTACTTGTCGCCAGCAGGAGGGACAAGTGGCTGACATGCATTTAAGGAGGAAGTCCATCAGTCCCATCAGTTATGATGGCGTGGGAAGTTTACCAATGCTGGGACACGTGCTAGTAGGGAGCGGTCTGAGATGGAGGGTCTGGATTCGCGGGCGTTTGAGTTGCTCTGATTGTGTTTTGGGGGGATTACAAACGCCTAGGGCACCAGATCCCTCTATAAAAAGGCCTCCTCTACTCTTCATTCTGTTTTTGCTCCTTGCTTAGAGAGAATAAGAGAAAGAGAGAAATCCGGCGAAAGCTCTGTGGAGGTGCCCCACGACATCAGTTGCCTCAAGCGCTCTTTACTTGTTTCCTACCATTGCTCGCTGCTTTCGCAGGGCGGACTTTCCTCGGTTGAGCATACTAATTGGTAAGTTCTTACTTTCTTTGCCTGGTGTTGTTGTTGTCTTTCTTTTTGGTGTTTTGCGGCGGGGGGAGGGGATCTCTGTCGCCGACTGAGTTGTTTTAAGCGGAGCGTCTCTCGCTGCCAGACTTCGTGCAGCACATGCTCAGTGCACTGCAAGTGTCTCCCGCGCAGCTTCCCGGGCTCCAGTGGAGGCGACTGCTGGGCCTCGGCTGCCTGTACGAGTTGTCCGTGATGAGTATGCCAACGGTAAACGAATTCCGGGTCTTGTATAGGTTATCATACTCGAAGAAACGAGGGTGGTCCCGGGGTTGTCTGTCCTTCAGCGCCCGGTGCTTTCAGCCGATCATCACCAATGTGCCTTCTTGGGTGGATAATAGCTGGAGAAAGAAGGTGGTGATGGCGGGCGGGAAGTGGCAGAAGAGGAGGAAGATGTACCGGGTTCCTGGCGCCTTCCAGCCCCCTGGTGATCAGTCGTTCGAGCTATCCGAGCTGGAGCAGGAGAGGATCACGACCATACTCGGATGTTGGGACGATCTCGAAGTGCTGGAATATTGCTGTCTCGGGCGGGATCCCGATGCGTAGCAAGTCTTAGCGGTGACACTTTTGCTAGCTGTGTTTAAAATACTAACTTTTTGCTTGTCCTGTAGGTGCATCTTCCCGGGCGGTCATCAAACCCGACACCACTCTATCCATGGACGGTGAAGACCTTCTCGCGAGGCTGAAGGAGAAAGGCGAGGCCGTCTCGCGGACCTCGGTGGACGAGGAGTCCGGCCGGCTCACGGTTCATCCCGAACCGAGGGCCATGGATGTTGATGACGACGCCTACATCCTGAGGCGCGTGAAGAGCCATCCTGCTGGGCCCAAGGCGGGACCCGGTAAGGGCAAGACTACCGGGGGGCCACTGAAGATTCCCGGTGGAGTGAGCCGGATCCCTCACCACCCGGGGTCAGTTCCTCTCGTCACCCGGGTCACCCGGGTAGACGCACAATCTTCTTCTTCTCCGGACGGGCAGGGGGAGAAGAGGCGGAGGATCATGGACGTTCCTCCCTCCACTCTGGTGACGTTGACCGGCGGGTCGTCCGGGGAGAGCCTGGCCAAGCGGCTCAAGGTAACCAGCGGTGCATTGAGCTCCGTTGGGGAGAAAGCTGCCGCTGCCCGGCAGAATAGCCCCGCGCCTGCGGAGGCACCGAGGGGAAGCCCGGACAGTGCACTCGTTCCGCAGCTGGCGGCGGACTTGGCCGACCTTGGTCTGGAGAGGACTGGGGTCACCGGGGCCTTGGCGGGCGGGAACCGCCAAAAGTGCAAGGAGGCGGTCCTCCGGGTAAGAATTGCCTGGCCTTCATTACACCGCTCGTAATTGATTATCTTTGCTGCTTGCTTAACTGACTTTGTTGTTATGCAGTTGCTGTACAGTCTGTACCAACCGGATCGGAGCGAGGAGCTGCCGGAGCTAAAGAGGCAGGTAACCGCTCTGACGGAGGCCCGGGAGCGCCTGGAAGTGGAGAAGTCCCGGCTGGAGCGGGAGAAGGCCAGATCGGAGGAGAGGGCCAAGAAGCAGGTGGCCAAGCTGGAGGAGCAGGTCCGCGGCCTGGAGAAGGAGAAGGAGCTGGCTGAGGAGGAGAAGGCCGAACTGGAGGCCAAGGTGGACGAGCTCCAGGCGGGCGCTGCTGCTGTGCGCGCCGCCTCTGCCCCTGCGGCCGGGGAAGAGGACCCGGAACTGTACGAGCGGGTTGTTCTCAAATACCATGAGAGCGATCAGTTCCTTCAGTTCTTGGAGAAGGCCAGGGAATCGAGCATCTCGAATGCGTACACGGAATGGGCGAAGAAGGGGTGGCTGGACACTTCCCGGATGCCGAAGGCCGCTGATGAGGATATCCATGAGCAGTCGGCGGAGGAGCAACCGGAAGGGGAGGGTGGACCTCAGATTGCTGAAGGCGCGGCTGCTTCCTCCGGAGAGGCTGGCGGATTGCCCGCTGAGGGGGGAGGCGTAGCTCCTTAGGATTTTGCCCTTGCTCTTTTTTGTAAACTTGCCGGAATGGCTTCTGCTTGTATTATCCCTATATACCGTTGGAGCTGGCCGTTACTAATCAAACACTCCACCGCTGTCTTGAGAGCACAACACTGGCTCGTTCGATGAGTAGCCTCATCATGATAGGAGCAGTACTTGCCCGTTTGCGCCGTGGTAAGCTTCCCCTTCAGGTACTTTCTCCTGGGCGGTGGGGGAATGATGCTCCCGTTCTCGAGCAAAATGTCCTCGTATGAAGAGGTGAGAGCGGTGAAGACCTCTTGACCGGTCGGTTGTGCTGGCATGATTGCCAGGGGGCATTCTTGCCGGTACTGCGCCGGCTTGTGCTCGCCCTGGGGTTTATCATGATAGGGCCTCTGCTGGCGCTGCCCCCAATTTCTGTTGGGCCGGCTTGGTCGGGCGGCTCAGTTCTCGGTCCGCTGGCTTGGCTTGTTTTCTTAGCTGGGCGGGGGGTGCTCCTCCCGGGGGTGGTCTTCCTGCTGCTCGTCCCGCTTCCTCTTCAGCAGGTGATGCCCGTAAGTCTCGTGATCGGCCTGGGCGTGCCGGATGGCCATTGCCATTAACTCGTCATACCCCTGCGGGAGTTCCACCCGTACGGCGTAGGAAAATTTTCCCGGCCGGAGCCCTTGCTTGAATGCCATCTCGGCGATACCATTGTCAAGGTTCGGAACCCCGGTCGTCGCCGTCTGCCAACGGTTGACGAAAGTCCTCAATTCCTCGCCGGGCGCTTGCATGCAGTTAAAAAGGATGGTCGATGTCCGGGCTCCCTCGACCAGGAGGATGAAGCGGCCTACAAACCGGTCGGCCAACTGTTCGAAGGCCTCGACTGAATTTGCCGGAAGCTCATAGAACCAGCTGAGTGCCTCTCCAGACAGAGTTTCCTGGAAAATATTGCAGCATACTGCATCGGAGTAGCCCTTGGTGCACGTCTGGGACCAGAAACTATCCAGGTACTGGTACGGGCAGCTGGACCCCGAGTAGGTGAGCTTGAGGGACTTCTGGTTACCAGACCTGCCCGACTCCATAACCCGGTGCGAGAAAGGGCCCATGCGCTCGTTGAACCGTGCGTCTTCCATCGGCCGTGCCGCTCTTCTCTCGTTGGCCTCCATTTGGGTCTTCAAATCCGACACAGTGTCGGCGAGCATCTGCAATACCCATGCAGTCGGGGTCACGGCTTCATCCTCGAACGAAGTGTGGGGCTGGCGAGGCGTCGGCGTGCTCTTTGGCGGGGCCGTGCCGGCCGGTGAATCTGTTCGCCCGGGATCACTGGGCCTACCGCCCGATGACTGTCCCTCTTCAAACTGCTGAGATCGAACTGGCGGGGGTGCCTGTGCCCTGACCATAGCGTCGTTGCGCTGTTGTCCTCTCTCCAGGGCGGCTACCAGGGCAGTGTTCACCGCCTCCATTTCTTCATACCGGGCGTTGGACTTGGCTCTATCCCGGTCGCCCTCCTCATGCAGGCGACTGACCTCTGCGGCCATCGCCCGTATCTCCCCCGCCATACTGCTCTGGTCGGGGCTGTACGTAGTGTCCCGGTCACTGTTACAATGCGGGCTCTCCTCTCGGTCACTCGGATCATCCGAGAACGGCAGAGAAAAGCCCCGGTGCACTGGCCTGTCGTCCTCCGCCGGGCCTTTCCCGCGCGAGCTGTAGTGGTGTGGCCCCGGCGTGCCGGTCGGTCTCCCACAGCTCCCGCCTTCCTGATCACCCTGGTCGCCGCGCTGCTCCCGCATAACGACCGGGGTGGAGACAAGCGTTTGCACTGGTGCAACACGCTGCTCCTCGGTGGTATTCCTTTCCTGTCTTGCTTCCGAATTCTTTGCCATTGATAGTGCTTATGTGGTTTCTTGTCCAAACTTCCCACAGACGGCGCCAATTGTTTCTGCACAAAACCCTGCGGCCTGATAGAGACAGATGAATCCTCGTATGATCTCCTACAAACCTGCTTACTAAGGGGAATACCGGGCGGGCCGGTCTTCTCCTCTCTGATGCCTAAGTTAGTATAGTTGGAATAGATATAACTTGAACACGTATATAAGCGGTAGGAGAGATCAGTTACCTATTAATGAGGGTAGTTGAGGCCCTTATATAGGTGGCCAGGAGTGAAGTCTGGCCTCACCCTTCGATGTGGGACTGGTTCCCTTCTGTTTGCACACCAAAGGGCAGCTCTGGTGACCTCTTTGGCAGGCAGGCGCCCCCGGTCCCCCGGCCTCTGGTCGCAGGATAGACTGCTGGGCCCCGAGTCCGGGTGTTGGTGATCCGGTCCAGGGCCTCGAGCCGGCCCCTGGTACACTAGCTGCGGGTCTGTGGGCTTGCTGTAGCCCCTCTGTGGCTACTGTCAACACCTGGATTATCCAAGGATTTGGTACGCCATCGTTTACCTATCAAGGAGGGAGCCAGGCCTATTAAGCAAGAGCAGAGGTGAATGAATGCCGAAACCGCTATAGCAGTCAAGAAGGAAGTTCAAAGCATGGTTGATGCAGGAATCATCCGGCCAGCCCAATATACACAGTGGTTGGCGAATGTGGTTCTTGTCAAGAAAAAGAAAGGTAAAATTAGGGTCTGTGTCGATTACAGAGACCTCAATGCTGCTTCGCCAAAGGATATATACCCTATGTCTATTGCTGATCTCTTGGTGGATGCAGTCGCAGGGCACAAGATGTTATCATTCATGGACGGTACGGCAGGATATCATCAGATACCAATTTACGAGCCGGACATTCACAAAACTGTTTTCCGTTGCCCAGGCTTTGCCGGAGCCTTTGAATATCTCAGCATGCCGTTTGGCCTGACCAATGCAGGGGCCACATATCAACGTGCTATGAACCTGATCTTCCATGACATCCTCGGTGTCATTTTGGAAGTGTACATCGATGACGTGGCGGTTAAGTCTCGATCCAGATCAGACCATATTAGCCATCTACGTGATGTCTTTACACGAATGAGGAAGCACCAGCTTAAGATGAATCCAGCCAAGTTCATTTTCGGGGTTCGTGTTGGTGATTTCCTTGGTTTCGTGGTACATGAAAGGGGCATTGAAGTGGCGGGGGATAAAGCACAGGCTGTTCTCGACGCCCCAGCACCTAGGAACAAGATGGAGCTTCAAAGTTTGCTGGGAAAGATAAATTTTCTTCGACGCTTTATATCTAACTCAGCTGGGACGATTGCTCATTTCTCTCCTTTATTGAAACTCAAGAAGGATGAACACTTTGTTTGGGGTCCTGAACATCAAGCGGCTTTCGATAAAATTAAGGAATATTTGGCCAGTTCTCCAGTATTACGACCGCCAAAGCCGGGCATCCCACTCAAGTTATACATTTCTGCTTCTAACAGTTCTGTGGCTGGGCTTTTGGCTCAGGATGAACTTACTATGGAGGGTAAGAAAGTCGAATATGCGGTTTCTTACCTCAGCATAACCCTTTTGGACGCAGAAACAAGATACTCCCCTATCGAGAGGCTATGTTTGGCATTATATTTTGCTGCGACCAAGCTCCGTCACTACATGCTTTCCTTTACTACCATTGTGGTAGCTCAAACAGACTTGGTCAAGTACATGCTTACTCGGCCTATCTTACGTGGTAGGATCGGCAAGTGGATTTTAGCTTTCTCTGAGTTTTCTTTACAGTATGCATCGCTCAAGGCAATGACGGGACAAGCAGTAACCGATTTCCTACTTCATCATCCTTTGGACGAATCGGTTGAAGATCTTATTCCTTTCGTCAACATGATTGGAACGGTGCCTTGGATCCTTTACTTTGATGGTAGTAGTACAAACTCCTTGGCAGGTGCAGGCATATGCATCCAGAGTCCATCAGGAACAAACCACTCTTATTCTTTCCAGCTAGAGTGGACATGCACAAACAACCAGACTGAATACGAGACCCTTATAATTGGTTTGGAGCTATTATTGGATATGGATGCCAGAGAAATCGAAATATATGGTGATTCTCTACTAATCATCAAGCAGCTATTAGGCGAATACAAATGCTTGTCTTTTCACCTAATACATTACTGGGAGCGAGCATCAGAGTTGTTAGATCAATTTGCTGACGTGGTGCTCGATTACGTCCCTCGTGAAAAGAACTTTGCAGCCAACGAATTAGCATAGCTCGCCACGGGCATTACGCTTGCCAATGGCGTCAAGGAACGCATCCTGAAAGTAGAACGCAGGACGTTGCCATCTTTTGCTGCAAGGAGAGAACAACGAGGCGATTGGTTGGTTGCTACCGTAGACACTATCGATACCGATTGGCGGCAACCAATCATTAAATACTTACAAGACCCTTTGGCCCCATCTGAACGGCGAATTAGGTACTTAGCTACTAATTATCTACTCAAAGGTGACGAGCTGCTTCGCCGGGGCGAGGAAGGCGTGGACCTCAAGTGTGTCTTTGGAGTAGAAGCCAAGAGGCTAATGCGTGAAGTTCATCTGGGTGTATGTGGTTCACATCAGAGTGGATCAAAGATGAGGTGGCTGATTCGCTGATATGGTTATTTTTGGCCATCTATCCTCAAAGACTGCATCAGCTTTGCCCAAGGTTGTATTGAGTGCCAGATTCATGGACCAGTTCAACGGATTCCTAATATCTCCATGCAGCCTATCATCAAACCTTGGCCCGCCAGGGGTTGGGCACTTGACTTTGTTGAGGAAATCCATCCAAATTCTTCTCTCCAACATAAATACCTGCTGATTGGCACAGACTTCTTCACCAAGTGGGTTGAAGCCATCCCTGTTCGAAATTGTGATGCAGCAACGGTCATCCTTTTCATATTTCAGAATATCATCTGCCGCTATGGCATTCCTGAGTGTATTGTGGCGGACAGGGGGGCAGCGTTTATGGCACAGACGTTCATTCAGGATTATGGCATCCATTTTTTACACTCTTCCTCGTATTACGCTCAATCCAATGGCCAAGCTGAAGCTAGTAATTAACAAGGTTATTATTTCCATCATCAAAAAGATGCTGGCGGATAATCCCAGAACTTGGCATACTGAGCTAGACAATACTCTGTGGGCGTATCGTACTTCTAAACGAATTCCTACAGGAACTACCCCCTACGCCTTGATGTTTGGCCATGATGTTGTTCTTCCTTTAAAGATCAATGTTCGCTCTCTCCGGGTTCGTGAGCAGCATCAGTTAATTGGAGATGATTACATTCAGGCTATGTTCCAGGAGCATGAAGACCTCGATGAGCAGCGATTAGATGCATTACAAAACATAGTCTTGGAGAAGAAAAAGGTCGCCAGAGCTTATGACAAAAGAACCAAGGGTAAGTCCTATGGTGAAGGTGATCTGGTTTGGAAGGCTATGCTTCCCTTTGGCGAACGAGATACTGGACGTGGTAAATGGTCTCCCAAGTGGGACGGCCCCTTTGTCATTAATCGGATTGTTGGCAAGGGTGCTTATCAACTTAGAGATTTGGAGGGTGACATCCATCGAAACCCTATCAATGGGCACCATCTCAAAAAGTACTTCTCTAGTGTTTGAGAATATGAAGAACCGCCCGCTATGGTTGAGACTGGGGGGCAAGCTTCGGCCTAAGGCCTCTTGCCAACACAATTACGCTCTGCCTTAGTTCCTTTGGCTTTGGCAGCGTACCTCGCCTCAGCCTAAGGATACTAGGGGGGCAATACAAGGGATACTCCTCATAGAGGACCTGGCGGTCGAGGTTAGAAGACCTGGCGGTTAAGTCCGCCAGGGATAAACAGAATGTAGAAGATGAATCTGCTTGAGGTTCATTAGTCTTTTTCGTTTTTCTTTTATGAATCTGTTCAAGGTTCGTTTACTTAGTCTGATTGAGAATCAATGTTTATGGTTCTCAACAATTTATGTTTATAATAAATACATTCAACACGGAAAACAACAATATTTTTGTTTTTCGATAAGGTCAATAAATTTTTTTATTTTTATTTTATGGATGACTTTGCGGTCAAGAGCTTTACAAGTACAGAAATTACATATATGCCTATACTTCTAAATTTCTTGAACGAAACAGGAGGCACACGATCTGTTTTACAGATTCTTTTACCCATGGAGGTGTCTCATGTCCCCTCCGACCTCCTACCCATATTGTCATCCATCTCACCATCCCGTAAGCTGCTTCAAGCCATCAATCCTCTCAAGGTTCACAGAAGAGGTTGCAGGAGATTGGCTAGGGTGGCAATACCAGCACACGGTCACCCCTATTTTCCAACTGAAAGCCATAGGATTTCAGAAGGAAAGTGTCCGTCTTGCTGGCGGATGACGCCTAAGTCACTATTCGGTATTATACCCAGGGACAATGTGGGAGAAATCCGTTCCTTTGGAGATTTTATCCAGGGTCCACGTTATCCAAACTGAGCATAATACCAGATTATGCGACTTAGACGATATCTAATACCAGATTATACGACTTAAGGTGTTTGAACAAACATCTCTGTATAATCTGGGGGAAAGGACTCAGGAAGCCATAGTGGCTTGGTGGAGAATCTAGAGAATGGAATAGACATGGTGAAATCAGAAAGGCAATGAAAGAATGGTTTTCGTTGTATACTAAGGGTTTCATTATATAGCGAATGGCGAGTGAAATCCAACGGCTGGGATGAGTTAGGGTTTCCCAGTATCGGTCTTGTCAGAGTTATGAAGGTCTTTATGGTCCTTAACCGTTTGCTGGTGCGGGGATCACGAGGTTTGAATTTCAAAACTGACTATTGACCATATCTTGAAGTTGGGCCAGATAAGTCTGGGCTTCGCATTTGGGTTGGACTTTTTGATTCTTATCCAATATTGTATGAAAAATAGATATTACATAAGGGCCCAATTTATTCAGGGGGCGTGACCTAGAGTTCAAACAGTTCAAGACCTAGTCTTGCTATCCTAGCCTTCAGATATTGGAGTTCAGTCTTCAATTTTTCTTCAGCTGCCTGGCTTTCTTCGGTCTCAGCCCGAATCTTCATCAAGTTAGCCCTTTGCTGATGTGCTGCGTCAAGACGAGCATTTTGCCTCTCCCGCACCATTGCTATTTTCCGATCAAGATGCTCTTTTTCTTGCTCCAGGCGTTTTATTTCCGCCTCGTCTTCTTGTTCCGCAGAAAGCACAAGGGAGGAGTAGGAGTCCATGGCCTTGGACAGAACCGAAGTCTTCTTGCTGGTTTTGGCTTCTTGTATTGGAGCCTCACCTGCCTTGTTCTGAAAGGTTTCAAGGAGCTTGGGGAAAGTGATTAGAATTTCTTTTACCCTGGCTTGAGTTGTGGCGGGCAGATGGTGAACTTGCTTCTCCAGGGTCAGCAGTGCGTCTTGGATCGTTTCACGAACCTTCACATCCTTAAGATCTTCCTGGTATAGGCGGCTTATAAGGCTCCAGGCTTCTTGTATTTCAGCTTCGTCCTTCTTTGGGGTTGGCAGCTGCATGAGAGGATCGTCACTAAGCTGAGGGTTGGATTTAGAGCCAGTGGTGGCGGTCTGTGGGGAGATTGACGCGGATGGACCCTTGCTTGGTATTCTAGGCTGAGGAAGAAATGGGACCAAGCTCCATTCACCAACATTCTCAATACTCCTAGGCCAGATAGGAGTCTCTATCACCTGAAGAGAACATGGGTGTGATGAGAATTAATAATTAAACAATCTAAAACTAAAATGAATAAAGGTTGTTAGAAGGGTACCTCTGGTTCATGAGGGGTATCCGCCGGGATCTCTACCAATGGAATTACTGGCTTCGCAGGTTGGGGGCACTTCTGGGTAGGATCCGCCCTCTATAACAACGTCCGCATTTGACTCCAGGAATTCTTCAATGGTTACCCCTGGTACTTCTGGTTCTGGGTCTGACTCCAGAAGTATCACCCTTGGCAGTTCTGTCACGATTGCCAAGGCTGTTGAAGATCGGGCGGTTGATGTTTCTCCCACGGTTTTCTCTGCGGAGGGGGCTGGATTGGTCAAGGGATTAGTCGGGGTTGGAGTTGGAGCATTGACCAAAGGGGTGCGGGTGGTACCTGTATCAGGAGAAACCCAGTTTAGAGGAGTCGCATCTATTGGAGGTTTTTTCCGGCATTGATCAAGAAAACTTTCAAACTTTCGCCAGACGGATTGGATTTCGTCCCAGGTCTCTGGAATTCTAAATCCAGGTTCAGGGCCACTTGAGGGTGAACTAATTGAGTCGGAAGACTCACTTGAGGAAATCTCAATTGGTCTGGATGCAGTAGGAGCAGTGCTGGGAGCTGGTTTCCTACTTTGTCTCAAAGTTAGCCCCTGAGGAAGAAAGTTCGCCAACTACATCAGACTTATAAGTTGGTCCAAAGAAAATAGCAGTTAATGATTGGCGGATCGTGGTGAATTAATGTAAATACTCACTGGCATGTTATCTTCCTCATCTTCTTCCTCTTCAATCACTAGGGGAGGAGGCTTCACTTTCTTCAGACTTTGTGCCGCCACAGGGGAAGTTTGAAGAGTCTTCCTTTTCTTCGTGGCGGGAAGGGGTTTCTTGGAGACCTATGGCAAGAAGAATCAGTTAGTGGTTTTTCTAAATACAACATAACCAAGGTAAATAATAGCTTAGCGAATGTTTACCTGTACAGTATCCGCTTCTATTTCAGGGTACAAAGGACCCCCATCGAGTACCTTGACGTCCTCAGAGGTGAGAAACTTCCGGTGGCTCCCAAATAGGGACAGGAACCAATGCATAGACTCTTTCTTGAAGAAGTGGCCTCGGAATTTTTCCCACCAAACTTGATACTCTTTTAAGGCTATGCCGGAAATTGTTAACTCCGGGCATTCTTCTAGTGAGGGAAGAATTGAAGGACGCAGGGTGGAGGCTGAAGGAGCATCTTCGTCCGCCGGATTGTCTTTACTTGACCGCCAAGTGGAGAACCGATTGAGGCTTTGGATTGGCGGGTAAGGAAGAAGCTGGGTGAGGCCGAATTGGCGAGCGAATAGATGGGGTGCATAGACCTCGACGCCCTGCCCACCTTTGACTGAAGAGAAGAGGGGGAGATCCGCCATGGATATGCATTGTAGAAATAACAGTTTTCCCTCCTCGCATTGATCGACGGATGGCAGAAAGCCAGTCCTCAGGGCTGAAGGGTGCTGGCGGTTGAGAAGCATCTGAGCCTTCGAGTAGAAGCCTGGCGCATCCGTCTGGTAGATGATGTCAAAACAAGGCGCGTAGCCTTGACCATATTTGGGTGGCTGGCCAGCGTAGGCTGATCCCACGATCTTGTCTTCTCCTAGCTCTTTTGGCTCTGAAGCTAATCCGGGGAAGTACATGTTTGCCCATATCTCCAGAATCCACAGCGGCCCAGGAACTTTGCAGGTCAGGGGATTCATCGAGAGGGTATGAAGTCCCCTGTAGAGGTGTGCAAAGACGATCGGGGCAAGGCTGATCTCATTACGGGCGTAGAGAATTTCCGCCATCCGCTTGTAGGTCTTGGTCATCTTGGAGGCGGATGGGCAGAAGATGAACTTGTTCAGCCAAAAGTCGAGGAAGGCTATGCCTCCGATGTCGTCTGTCCTCGGGCTATACTCTTCAATCCACGTCTGATAGCTCATATTATGGAGAGCAGGCAGAGGGGTGGATGGCACATCGCTCTGTGGATAGTCATCTTGATCAAAGGGTTTCCTGCCCATCGGAAATCCCAGCCCGGCGTAGAGATCCAGAAGGGTGACACTGGCTTGCCCGAACCTAAAGTCAAAGGCATTTGCAGATGGATTCCAAAAACATGCCAAGGACATAAACAAACAGCGGTTTCCTCCTTTGGGATTGAGACTAAAGCAAAGATCGAGGACCTCTGCAATCCCGGCATACTGCCACATTCGAGCGTCTATCTTTTTCCTCTTAATATACCAATTCACCATGGTCTGGGTTGGTAGAGGCCAACAGTCAGGGGTGATCGGAACCTCGAAATGGTTCACGGATTTCCATTCTCCGCAGTTGATGAAATGATCGCGAAACACCACCGGTGGAGGACGTCACTGATCTAAGATAGGGCTTGGGTGTTGCATTCTTGTTGCTTGGGTCCTAGCCCGGCACGGCCGTAGTCGTCAGGAGGGGTAAGGGAGGTTTGAAATGGACTTCCGACCTCAAGGACGGAATCAAGGATTCTCTTCTTTCCTTGGAGAGCTTGTGGGTAGTGAATTTCTAAGGCCATGGTTGAGAGGAGTTTGAGATTTTGGGATGGAATTGACGTTTCTGGATTGGGGCTTTATAGAATCTGGAAGAGGTTCTGTGAATTTCTGAAACGGTGTGTTTGGAAACGGTTTAGGGTTTCTTGAGCAGTCACTACCAGAAAAAAGGCTTTTCCCGACGAAATAAAAAAAAACGGCCGACGAAATAAAAATTTCGTCGCTAAAAAAAAAAAATCATCGACTATTCCCCTAGAATGGCCGACAATTTTTTTTTTCGTTGGTAAAAAAAAAATCGTCGGCTATATTCATATTTTAGTCGACGATTTGAATTTTCGTCGGCCTTTCTCTGAAACTTTAGCCGACGAAAATTTTTGGAAGTATGGCCGACGAGTACTAGGTTTGATTTCGTCGGCTATGATTAAAAAAAAAAAAAAAAAACAACTTCCATTTTCTATCACTATCGACAAACCATTGCTTCTTCCTTCAAATGCAAATGTGTCGTGAAATAAGATATGACCGAAATAATGAAATACGTCTACGGTTGAAAAATGACAAGATTCCGACAAAATCTGTGTGCCGAATGTTGCGGTTAACTGTTTTTTACTTCCGTTTTCCTATGGGTAGCCTGACGGTCGGTAAATATTTTGAGGAAAATTTTTATACGATTAGTTGCGTCTCATCGATTTGAAACTATTATCTGTTGAAGGTCAGGCAAAAAAACGTCATTTAGACAGGCCAATTACCATTTCTAAGCGTTTAAAGGGTTGACTCACCCGGTTGACCGTCCCGATCGAGCCTTTAACGTTGTCAGATGTAGTTGGATTTTTTTTTTTCATACATGTATTTAATCTTAACGGTGATATCTGACGGTTGGAATAGATTTTCCAAACTTTTAGATTCAAAATCGGAACATATGCACTAATGTTCCTTAACTTGTTTACTAAGTGTTTAAGTGAATGTATAGTTTCAAATAGTTACTATACGTACACTCTTCAAATGCAAATATGTCGTCAAATAAGATATGACCGAAAAAATGAAATACGTCTACGGTTGAAAAATGACAAGATTCCGATAAAATCCGTGTGCTGAAATAATGAAATAAGTCAAAACCCGGTTTACTGCAGATTTGGCGTCCGGCGTCCGATTGATGATTGTGATACCATTCCGGAAAGGGAACGACGCCAGGAATCAAACTCGTTGCTTTGCCACGACGTGTGGGCTTTTTCGAGCTTTCGAGTTCGTTTAGGGCCTCAAAACGGCAGTTTAGTATGTTTTCATAGAATAGCCGACGAAACATTGTAAATCGTCGGCTATTCTCTAAGTTTAGCCGACGAAAATTATATTTCGTCGGCTAAACTCTTGATCCGCGCCTTTTTATTGTCCGCCGTTGGATGGCTCAGATCCGACGGCTGTTGATCTTCCAAAGTATAGCCGACGAAATCTTTTAAATCGTCGGCTATTCTCTAAGTATAGCCGACGAAATATTTTAAATCGTCGGCTATTCTCCTTCTAAATCTTTTAAATCGATTCCTCCCGCCTTTTTTCTCTCCTCCTTACCCCCCCCCTCCTCCGGCCTCCTCCTCCTCCGGCCTCCTCCTCCTTCCCCTCCTCCTCCTCCTCCTTCTCCTGCTCCGATCCGGTATATTTTTTTTGCCCAAAATGCAGTTATAGCCGACGATTTTGGCATTATTTTGTCGGCTATAATCTCTATAGCCGACGAATTTTACCAATTTTCGTCGGCTATAACTAATTAATACCTATTAAAATAGTAATATATTTCGAAGAAATAGCCGACGAAAATTTATGAATTCGTCGGCTATACTTAATGAATTTCGTCGGCCATACTCGAAAATACCCGACGAAAATCGTCGGCAATTTCTCCCAGGTTTGGCCGACAAAAAATATTTTCGTCGGTAAATTTGTCGGCCATACTCTACTATAGCCGACGAATTGGTTTTTTTCGTCGGCCATTGTATTACCGACGGGGTTTTCCCGACGACTTATAGCCGACGAAAATTTCGTCGGTAGACGGTATAGCCGACGAAAAATTGGCATAGCCGACGAAATTTTTTTCGTCGGCTATTCCCTCAGATCTGGTAGTGAGTCTTCTGAGCTCGAATTGGTAAAGTTGCATTGCTTAGAGGGAACGACGCATTCTTCAGGTTTTTAAATGAGTCCAGATGGGCTTTCTCAAGCCTTCTTCAATTTCAATGGGCTTTTAATTTCGAAGGCTGGGGGGCAATGTTTGGGCCTAAATTAACATTTACCTGAAATTGTGGGCCGAAGCCCAGAGGGTCACCCATTAAGGGTAATCCGATATATTTTGAATTGCATTCCTTTTGGGAATAAGACTTGGAGTCCTTCTAGGAATCCGAATTGGAAGTGGTTTAAGGTGATACAATCCTATTCGATATCAGAATCCATTATGCTTGATATACACGTATTTGGGGTTTTGAGATCACTATATAAAGAACTATAGGACAACGTAGAAAGGGTTCACAACCATACAACTATAAGCTTTTGCCTCGCAAATCTTGCAAGCCTCTCCGGAGCAATCTCTCGCGAACTGCCTTCCACCAACTGCAAACGACCGCTCTTCCAACCTAGCCGCAAACCTACGCCCACCATCGGTCGCCGTACACCTGCCGCTGTTGTCGAAAGTGCCTTGCGTTCGTGTCGAAGCATCGCTGAGACATATCGAGTCTAGTCGTCACGCCTTGTGACAAATCGAGTCGTTACCTCGGTAACAGTCTTTCCCAATCTGCCAGAGGTTGGACGAACATACTCCGCGGTCTTGATTTAAAGCTCTGCTTTGCATCCCAGGATCGAAGTAAGATTATCTCAATCTACAAGAGGTTGAGTAGAAAATCCTAGTAATCAGTTACTTAGGTCTTGTTCGAGCCTCTACGCCGGCCTGTCAACGCCCGCGTACAGTCGCTTGATCGGAAAGTCAGGTAGCAGGGAGCAGACGAGAACGTTCGCCAGAGTCATCCGCTCGCCAAGGGTGATTCATTCGCCAGACGTCGTCCGCCACCAAGGTTGTACCTAACCCAAAGGTACTGGCACGCTCGCACCAGGACTGAAATCTACGTCCGCCACCCCCACGTGTTGATAGTTCGACAGGTGTCAAAACCGACGCGAACAAGATTACCATTTATAATTTAAAGAGCTTACTGTAAAATTGCTGAGACAACAGGGCACTCTAAACTGCACTCAGGCACTGAAACTGATCGATTATCACGATATATTATTCTATCACACGAGGCAGGAATCGTTTCTTCTCACCAGCTTCATATTCTGGAAAAGATGCATATATTTCAATCTGTTATTAACAGTCCAAAACGACAGAGCTTATCGAAGTGGTCTTAATTATCCATTTACATCTTATTTGGATCTGGATTTTGGACTTGTTATTTGATATATACTTATATACAAGAACAAGCCACTAGCTCAAAAAGCAAGCTAGCTATATAACGTACTTTCATGCACTATCAAATACCTGCTAAACCTGCTCGGTGCCTTTCAAACTTGTACGTTGGAGGAAATCTGATGAGTGCCTCACCAGGGGCGGAACCAGAATTAAATTATACCTTGCGCTAGATTTAAGAAGAAGAAAAATTGAATTTTTTTTTTTTTTTGAGGTTTGGAACCTATTGGGAGGCTCATCCTCCTTTGATATTACCATTCAAAACATAATACAGGGGGGACATAAAACCAAAACCCTATAAATTACATAAATAACATAGATAGCTAAACTTTACCCTACGAGGTCCGGTCATTTCAAACTCAGCAATTACATCATTATTATCAATATCATCTGCATATGTCTTTTCAATATAAAGAACCATTAAATAGCCTGAGTTGATCTTTTTCTGAAAATAGCAGGAGAAGACTAACACAAATATAAGAAGTTAAACAACAAAAATGAATAAAACATATGTTGTTGACTGCAGTGAAAATCTCAATTGAGATTAAAAACACTGCGAGACCTTTACGTAGTCCACACGAATCCACTATGAGTGAAGCAAGATACAAGAACACAAGTTGAGATTTTAATCGCAATCTCTTTACAAGCACAATATTGCTAACTTGATATTAAACTTTTATCGACACAAAACTATAGTAGAATAAGATCTAGATCTTTAAAGCTGCTTCAATGATTTCAGCAAAGCATGTACACAAGAACAGATTGATGAAATCAAAACACAGAAGCACAGATATAAAACTGTAGTACGTACTGTACTAGTACAAACTATAGGGATACGCAAGAGAAAAGAAAAATCACTAGGTTCTTCACTTCATCTCTACATATATATATTGAGAGAGACTCCCCCTCAATTCAAGCCTTCAATCAAATCCACGAATCAAGAATATCTTGATCAGATGAAGTCCGATTTGATCTGCACAATAACAGAAAAGATACTTGTTTCCAAAAAAGGGTTATCATGAAAAATAGATATAGATAGGAATGAAAAACAGCCTAAATATGAATATATATATATATATATATATATATATATATATATATATATATATATAAAAGATAGGAAATAGAAAAAGTCTAAGCAATTAAAGAGGTTTCCTAGTACGACCAGGAAACTAATGTAATTGTATGAAGAGCCAAAAATCTCATGCCTTCAATCTCCCCCTTTGGCCTTCCATACAATACATTAAGTTTCCTGAGACACCTGCAATGAGAGTGTTAGAAAGAGCCACATAGAACACAGAGAAGGTAAAACGAAATAAACCCAGGCCTCTCTAAACTCATCTGATATGAACCGGATGAGGTTATGAAATCTCAAGGACCAGTGACCATCCTTTCCAAGAGATTTAAAACTAGAGTCATCAGCCAAATACATAATAAATTAAAAAGCATCCAAGTGTATGTGCTTATGCACTTACAATCAAAAAAGACTCAACTTTGTTCTAGAAAGACTAAAAACATAATTTAAACTTCAGCAGTAGTAGCAAGTGAATCAATCCTTCATAGCATCCTCCTCATCCTTGGCAGGTTCCTCAGCAACAGGTCCAAGTCCAACAACTTCATCTCCCCCTTTGGATGGAAGGACAAAGGAAGAACCACCACCAACCAGGGATAGTTCAGTTTTGCCATGGCCCCATTGAAGATCTGTTTTAGCAGAAGTCTCCCTTTCTCTGATAATAGCGTCCCAAAGAGGATCACCAACCCATAATTGACGAGCGGGAGAGAGGACCTTGGGGGAGAGAGGAGAAGAGACAGGCTTGGAAGATGAAGCATCAAAAGCAGAAGGATCCTCACCAAGGTGATGGAGAAGATGAGAGATCCGTGAGGCAAGAGCAGCAAAGCTTTTGTGGAGGAGTTCAAACTGAAAGTCCAGACGGTTGAAACGATCTTCCAGACGTTCAAATCATTCCTCAGCAGAGACCACATAATCACCTTCAGGCTGAGGAGGAGGATTGTTATCAACACTGTGGAAACTTGCTTGACGCATCATGATCTCTCTCTCCAGGGGAGTCCACTTCCATGTATCCTGATAAGTATACACCCTGCGATTCTTTGTCATAGCTGCACACTCAAGAAATCGTGAGAATTGACAAGACAATAAAGGAGAAAAGAAAGCGATAGAGAAGAAGGAATAAAGAATAGTATATATAGAATAGAGCAGAAAATGATGTAACCCTAAAAGATATTGAATAGGTAACTGAAACGTTGTCCTAAAGAAACACGCCGAGGAGAAGAGAAATTAAAGGGAAATAACTGTAAATACGTTTAATCAACTGCACACGTAATAAACATAGAGAATCACGAAACGATTTGAATCTCCGAGAAATCAGAGAGTGAGCGGAAGCAAAGAGAGGGAAATTTCTGATACTGAGAAAAATCTACAAAGCAAATCACCAAAAGATTGCTGAGAAACATGAAAGGAAAAAAAATTCAAAGGTCAGTGAAGCAATGTATTCATTTAATCAAGATGCGAAAAAACCCTTAAGAACAAGACATCAGAACTCAAGAAATAGTGTTTGTGTGACCTGCAAGTAATATGGGAATTGTAGTTTTGCAGAAGCATGAGTTGAGATATAAATTGACCAACACTTCCCCTTATGACTTCAGATTAACAATATTTTCATATGTGAGCTTGTGAAACAAGTTGTTCAAAGTAATAACTCCCAAGTCAGATGACTTTAGGGTATTAGATATATCAAGGGTATCACATGGCTGACAACTTAAGCTTTTTCACAGACCTGGAATCTCCATGATTCCTAATGCGTTTCTCAGTGTAATGAACCTTTCAGTATCGAATGGTTTGGTGAATAAATCAGCTAGTTGATGTTCTGTAAAAACAAAACTTAGTGTAAGTATTCTCTTCTCTACCAAATCACGAATAAAATGATATCTCAAGTCAATATGTTTAGTGCGTGAGTGCTGCACATGATTCTTAGATATATTAATAGCACTAGTATTATCACAAAAAATTGACATGGTTTCCTTATCCACTTCTTTGGATGAAGCATATGCTTGATGACTTAATAGTCATCAAGCATATGCTTCATCCAAAGAAGTTGTGTACAACAACTACCAGCTGCTATATACTCAGCTTTAGCAGTGGATAAGGAAATACAATTCTGCTTCTTGCTGCGCCAGGCAACAAGATTGTTTCCAAGGAAAAAACATGCACCAGATGTACTTCTTCTGTCTTTGAGATTACCACCCAAATCTGCATCAGAATAACCTGAAATCTCAACATTAGAGTCAGTGGTATAAAAGATACCACAATGTGATGTCCCTGCAACATATCAAATTATCCTTTTCACTGCCTCAAGATGTGATTCTTTAGGATCAGCTTGAAAGCGAGCACAAACACCAACACTGTAGCATAAATCAGGTCTGCTGGCAGTGAGATAGATTAAGCTCACAATCATACTTCTGTAGAGAGTGTGATCCACACTTTTGCCATCTCTGTCTTCTGAGAGTTTTGTTGAAGTACTCATTGGATTGATTACTGTTGACAGTAGCCGCAGAGGGGCTACAGCAAGCCCACAGACCCGCGGCAAGTACACCAGAGCCCGGCCCAGGACTCAGGATCGGAGCACCAGCACCAGGCCTCGGGGCCCAGCGGTCTATCCTGCCTCCAAGGGTCCTGGGACCAGGGGCGCCTGCCTGCCAAAGAGGGCACCAGAATATCCAAACAGAAGGGAACCAGTCCCACATCGAAGGGCAAGGCCAGCCCTCACCCTCAACCACCTATATACGGGCCTCGACTACCACCATAAATAGGTAACTTGTCTCCCTCCCTGCTTACATACGTGCCCAGGTTATATATATTCCAACTATACTAACTTAAGCATCGGAGAGGTGAAGGCCGGCCCGCCCGGTGTTCCCCTTAGTAAGCAGGATTGCAGGAGATCGAGTCGGATTCATCAAGTATCTACCAAGACCCCCGGGTTTAGGCAGAAACAATTGGCGCCGTCTGTGGGAACTCGTTCAAAAAGTCAGTGTGCTGTGCCGGAAAGCAGGGCCCTGGGGACCCTTTAAAGAGATCGCTAAAACCACAGTCCGGAAGCCATGGAAAGAAGAAAGATAGAGACAAGCACGGAAGGATCGAAAGGACGAATTCAGTTCCCCGACCGGGCCCCACACGCAGGGGCCGCGATCGGTGCGAGGTTCGTTCTTTCCCCCGACCGCAAAGAAAGTCCGGAAGCGCGAATTCAGTTCCCCGGCCCGGCCCGTAGCATAAAGGCCGAGGTCGGTGCGAGGTTCGCACTTCCTCCTATTCAGAACAAGGCTCACGATCGTCAAGTCTCAGAGAATCCCGACCCAGTGGGAGCAGGGGAAATAAGAAAGATGAAGGCAGAAATTGAGCGATTGCGAAAGGAGGGCGATCAGGATCGGTTAAAAGCAGAGGCCCGAAGTCGGGAACTGAAGGCAGTAACCACCGCCCTGTTAGCGACCCTAGAGCGAGAAGGCCAGCTGGGTACTCCTCGGGCGGCCTCGCACACGGCGAGCAAGGCTAGCGAATTCCCGCATCTCGAGATAGGACTGCCTACGGGCAGGAGGAAGACCGTCCATATGCCCGTACCCCTCTTCTCAGAGGCTCTGAAAGATTCCGGCCCAGTCAAGCTCCCGTACCGCGCAGATCAGGCCTCAGATGAGCGGGATAGCTCCACCGCGCGAACGATCGAGGCACTTTCCGCTTCGGTATCGGACATAAAAAGCCGCATGGAGACCAGCGAGCGGAAGGCGGGACGACCGCAGGACGGCGCGCGGTTTACCGAGCGCACTGGACCCTTCCCACGCCGGATCCGGGAAACGGGGGGGATCTGGCGACCAAAGGCCTCTGAAGTTGACATACTCGGGAACAAGCTGCCCGTACCGGCACTTGGATAGCTTCAAGTCGAAGACAAGCGCTAGGGCCTATTCGGATGCCGTGAGCTGCAACATGTTCCGAGAAACGCTCGTAGGGGAGGCACTGGGTTGGTTCTACGAGCTACCGATGGACTCGGTCGAAACTTTCGCACAGTTGGCCGATAGGTTCGTCGGCCGGTTCGTCCTTAAAGCCACGACAGCCCAGCCATCGACGGTCCTCTTCGATTGCATGCAGGCTAGCCACGAACCATTACGCGCCTTCGTTAACCGGTGGCAGGTCGCCACGTCCGGGGTAAGAAACTTGGATAAGAGGATTGCGGGGATGGCCTTCAAGCAAGGATTAAGAGCTGGGGAACTTTCATACGACTTACAAGCGCAGGGGCCGCTGGCGTACGACGAGCTGATGACCGTGGCCGTTAGGCATGCTCAGGCAGAACAAGAGACATATGGGAACAAGGCGCCCAAGCGGATCTCAGATGGCATACCGCCATCCACTCACGGAGGCAAAGCCGGGCGGCTACATATCAGCCGGGTACCTGTAGCCGCCAGGGGGATAGAAGCGCGAAAGGAGTGGCAACCCCGGCGAAGCAGCGACAATGATCCCCGACCAGGAAGAGGACCACCTTTTGGGCACCCAGCTCGGATCCAGGTAGCTGTGTCAGCAGAGCGGACACCACGGGCCCCGGTTCCATCGCCAGCAAGAAAACCCTATGAACCGGACCTTCGGATCCCAGATCGGAAGACGGTCGTACAAGACCAAGCCCGCCCCGGCAGCCCCAGGGCGGACCGACCGCGAGCTCGGCCGATAGGGACCATATGCACGCGAACCCCCGGGTGGATCGAGGTACACGGGAGCATTAACATGATCCACGGTGGGGACCATATCGGTCAGCTCACCCGGAGCTCAAAGAAGCGGTGCCTAAGATCAATCCGGGGGAGGGAGATTTACGCCTTCAGAGAACGAAGCGTCCAAGCCGCTAAAACCGGATGGAATTCGGTCACCTTCTATGAGGATGAAGAGCCGGAGGATGTGATCCAACCGCACACCGACCCCTTCCTTATCACGGTCCAAATAGACCACTGGATAACCAGTCGTATGCTGATCGATACCGGAGCCTCTGTCAACGTAATGTTCCGAGACGCGTACCGAGGATTGCAAAGAGGGAGGAACAAGTTATCCCAGGATAACGAGCCGCTGATAAGCTTCTCCGGTGAGGTAGTCCAGCCTCTAGGATCCGATTACCTACCAATCATTTTCGGCAAGGGAGACAGAACGAAAACAGAGCATTTGGAATTCATCATCGTCGACTGCCTGTCGTCGTACAATGGTATAATCGGTCGGCCAGGGTTATGGAGGCTCAAAACGTTCATTGCCGGCCACATGCTGATGTTGAAAATGCCTTCACCAGCCGGAGTTATAACTATACGCGGGGACCAGAGAATCGCCCGTAAGTACTACGCAGAAGCCCTGACCCACGGGAGGAAGCGGGCCGAGGTCTTTACAACCGCTCAGCGAGTACCAGCGCCGGATCTGAGTCTTGACCCCCGTGATGACATCGCTCCAGGTAGAGTTAGGCGATTCACGTTCACCGAGAAACCAGAGCGACCTTCGGCCGTGGAGGAAACCGAAGCCATCTGTATTTCCAAAGACCACCCGGACCGAAGCATAGTGATAGGGACACAACTCGACCCGGTCGTCAGGGAAGAACTCATCGCCTTTCTCCGGGCCCACAGTTCGGTTTTCGCATGGTCCTACGAAGACATGCCGGGCATATCCCCAGAGATAGCCGTTCACCGGCTAAACTCATTACCCAGCGTCCCCCCGACGAGGCAAAAGAGGAGGTCTTTCAGCCCGGCAAAGTATGAGGCGATTAGAGAAGAAGTGCAGAAACTCATGGGCATAGGTTTCATCCGGGAAGTCCAGTACCCGCGCTGGCTCGCCAACGTGGTCATGGTACCGAAGAAGGCAGCCGGTCAGTGGCGTATGTGCGTGGACTTCACTAATCTAAACCGGGCATGCCCAAAGGACAGCTTCCCGCTCCCTCGGATTGATCAGCTCATTGACTCCACATCCGGCTTCAAGCTGCTCAGCTTCATGGACGCCTACGCCGGGTACAACCAGATACGGATGCACCCGGATGATGAAGAACACACGTCATTCACAACCGACCGAGGCACCTACTGCTATAAGAGGATGCCGTACGGTCTAAAAAACGCCGGCGCCACCTACCAACGGATGGTGAACTAAATGCTGGAACAAGAGATGGGCAAAACCGTGGAAGTTTACGTTGATGACATGTTGGTCAAAAGCTTAACTGCGGGGGCCCACGTCCGGGATTTGGCCGTGGTCATCGGTAAAATGCTCAAATTCGGAATGCGCTTGAACCCGAAGAAGTGTCTTTTCGGGATTTCAGAGGGTCTTTTTCTAGGGCACATCATCAGCCAGCGAGGGATAGAAGCCAACCCGCTGAAGGTCCAGGCAATCCTTGATATGGAAACACCAGGAGAGAGAAACCAGGTCCAGATCTTGACCGGCCGGTTGGCCGCCCTGGCCAGATTCATCTCCCGTTTAACCGATAAGTGCGTCCCGTTCTTTAAACTGCTCAAGGCACAGCAAACCAGGAAGATACTCTGGGCTGCGGAGCATGAGGCAGCGTTCCAGTCCATCAAAGCATACCTGGCTGCAGTTCCTCTCCTATCCAAACCACTGCCGGGAGAAATGTTGTACCTTTACATAGCCGCATCCGCAGCCGCCGTCTCCGCCGCTCTCGTCAGAAAGGAGGGCACGCTCGAACTTCCGGTATACTACGCGGGAAAGGGACTTACAGGAGCCGAGGGCCGGTACCCCGATATAGAGAGATTGGCTCTAGCCTTGATTGTTAGCGCCAGGAAGCTCCGGCACTATTTCCAGGCTCATTCCATCACCTTATATACCAACCACCCCCTGCGGCAGATCCTGCAAAAGCCAGACACCAGCGGGAGGCTCGTGCGATGGGCAGTCGAATTAGGGGAATTCGACATCACCTATGCCCCACGAACAGCCATCAAGGGACAGGCTGCTGCGGACTTCATATGTGAGCTCACCCCAATGGCGGTAGAAGACCATCCCGCCCCGCTCGAGGACGCAGGGGCAGAACAAACCGCCAAGATCGAACCAGACCTGCCAACCGGCTGGAAACTTTACGTGGATGGCTCCGTAACCGCCAAACGGAGTGGGGCCGGGGTCCTGATAATCTCGCCCGACGGCCAATCGTACGAGTATGCACTACGGTTCCTTTTTACCACCTCCAATAACGCTGCCGAGTACGAGGCCCTCATAGCCGGTATGCAACTGGCCAAGGAGCTGGGAATCTCATCCATGGACATATACAGCGACTCTAGCTTGGTAGTCAACCAGATGAACGGGGTGTTCGAGGTTAAAGATCCTCAGCTATCCTCCTACCAGGCTTTGGCCAAAACACTGATCGGGTTCTTCCGCGGCACCAAGATCCAACATATTCCCCGGGATGCAAATAGGCATGCAGACGCCCTTGCGATGCTAGCAACCGGAAACTACCCCCCAGAGTACCGGAGAGCTAAAATCGAGACCCTCCAAAAGCCAAGTATAAGCAAGACCATCTCCGAAATATTCGCGGTAGAGCAGGTACCACCGAGCTGGATGGACCCAATAGTCAAGTATCTGACCGATAAAACCAGCCCCCAGGATGCGGTGGAAGCCAGGAGGCTGCACCTCCGGTGTGCCCGGTATGGCCTCATTAACGGCCAATTATACCGAAGGGGCCACAGCTTCCCCCAGCTGAGGTGTGTGACTAAGGAGGCAGGAGAAGCAATCATGCGAGAGATCCACGAAGGGGTATGCGGTAATCACTCCGGCGCAAGGTCATTATCCCACAAATCACTCCGAGCGGGATATTTCTGGCCCGATATGGCGGCAGCATCCAGGAAAATATCACGCGGCTGCCACAAATGCCACATGTACGCCTCGGTACCTCGTGCCCCGGCAGTCGCATTATCAATCCTGTTGGCACCTTGGCCTTTCGCACAATGGGGATTAGACATCATCGGCCCTTTCCCCGTGGCAGTAGGACAATACAAGTACGCCATTGTGGCAGTGGATTACCAAACTAAATGGGTCGAGGCAGAACCGTTGATAAAGATCACTGAGGAACGGGTTAAGAAATTCCTGTGGAAAAACATCTACTGTAGGTTTGGGGTGCCGCAGACTATTATCACGGATAATGGGACGCAATTCAACAACGCAGATCTCATCCAGTACACAGCCTCCCTGGGGACCCGGATGCTATTTGCCTCGGTAGCACACCCGCAGACTAACGGCCAGGCAGAAGCGGTCAATAAGATTATCAAAACTCTTCTTAAAAAGAAGCTGGATGCCAAAAAGGGATGCTGGGCCGAGGAACTCCCCGCGGTATTATGGGCCATCCGGACAACAGCAGCAGAGGCAACAGGAGAGACCCCGTTCTGCTTGGCATTCGGGAGTGAAGCAGTGCTCCCTGTGGAGACTGAGATACCCAGCGGCAGGGTCGAGAATTACGACGCCGACACAAACGCCGACGGCTTACTACTCAACCTGGACCTCATCGAGGAGCGGCGCGACCGAGCGCACCTGCGAAACCAAACCTACAAGCAGCGGGTCGCCCGGTACTACGATAGAAGGGTCCGGGAAAGAAAGCTGCAAGTCGGCGACTGGGTCATGAGGAAGGTCCAGAAAAAGCCATTGGCCTTGCAGCCAACATGGGAGGGACCCTACCAGATCACCGCGGCCGTAGGCCCGGCAACATTCCACATCATAGACGCAACGGGCATCTATTCTACCAGGCCGTGGAATATCGAACACCTACGCTTTTACCCTAAATAGTAGCAATCGTAAAGGAACGAAAGTGTAATTGGCAAGCATTGCAATGTGCAGTTATGACATTAAAGAGACTACACCAATTACAGGATATATGTACAGAACACACCCCTAGCTAGCACTCCCAGAACCCACAACCCCCGACCCGCCACCTTTTAGCTCCCGCTCCTGCTCCCTCATCACGATCAGGGCTATGTCAGCCTCCATCCGCTCGGCGTCGAGCCACCCTTTCTCCCGCCACTCCAGATAGGCGTCACTTATACCCTCCGTACGAGCCTTTTCCAGCATCTCCTCAAAATCTGACGACTCCCGAAACTCGTCAACGGCCTTATCGGCCACTTCAGCAAGTTCAGATTCCACCAGCCTCTCCCGTCCCCGAACGACCGCCGTCATTTGGGCCTGCAGCTCCAAAACTTTTGCCTCCAACTCAACAATCCTCCCATCACGGGCGGCAAGCAGTCGGCTGGCTTCCTCTCTCTCCCGCACGAGTTCCGCGCTCAGCCGGCCGCCTTCCTCCCTTTCCTTCGCAAGCTCGGCTTCCGCCACACCCACCTTAACACCCAGCTCCTCCACCCGCTTCTCCAGGATAGCGGCAGCCTCCATTCTGGGGCCGGCGACATAAAACCTCTGAGCCAGCTGCCAAAAAGAAAGCAAAAGGAGCATCAGCTCATGTCACATCACGGAAGAGGACTCACAGAAACACATTTACCTGTAGAGCCAGTCCCACGGGCTCCGCCATACTCTCACCCGGATTTTCAGTCCAGGACCCCTCCCGGTCGAGCCCCAAGGTTTCGATTATACCAGCCACAAGCCTGCTAAATCCACCACCAGAGCTACGAACGGATTCCGGTTCCTGAGTCCTACGACCACCCGCCTCCACAGTCGGGACTATGGCTCGCCCCGTCGGCCCAGCTGAGCTTGACGCCCCCGCATCAAATACCCTCGCTCTCTTTGCCGGACTTTCACTGTAGCTGCTTCGACGGTTCTCGGGCAAAACCACCGATTCCCTCTCCCGCGAGGTACGCACTGCCATTTGCCGCGCCACAGGGTCTGGCCCCGGGAGGCCCTCCGCCCGCACTTCCCGAATGCGGAGTGGAGAATTGTTCTCACCGCCCGGCCGCCTCCCATAATGCGCGTCCGAGAACACTAGCGGCACCGGCCTTGCATGCTCCGTACGCTTCTGGGTAGCCACGTCAAGAACGACTTTTGCGGCCTCCTCCCCTATCTCCATCAACCGCGCTGCTATCAGCTCCTCATCCGGCTCGATAGTCTCCTCAACTTTAAGCGCGGGCCGAGGACCGTTAGTAGGTTTTCTCCCCATCCCCAGCACCTCCAGCACGTTCCACCGAGTGAAATTATAGGTGCTCCGGCTATCATGGTCCCAGCCATAAAACAAACGGAATAACCGTTGCTTCTCCAGGTTCTCCAATTCATAGGTCTGGTCCCCGATCGGTTGATATGCCCCGGGCACTTGATAACCCCTCCAGGTCCGCTGCCACTTACCACCGGCCAGCACCACCGACCTCCTCCAGCCATCCAAAACCGTCGCCGGCAGATGTGTAATGGCAGCACCATGCTCCCGCGTGGCAAAATTCACGCAACCACGGCACTGGCCCTTTCTGCAGTAAGAAATCCGGTACAGCGCCCGAAATTCATTAACTGTGGGCCAGTCCATATAACTCAAACAGAACAGGCACCCAAGCCCAAGCAACTGCCTCCACTGATTGCTCGGAAGCTGGGCTGGGGAAAGATTCAGTGAGCTCAGCATGTACTGGACAAATCCCGGCAACGGCAGCGATAGACCGTTGCGGAACTGGTCATCAAAAACGGCGACCCAGCCCGGCTCCGGATTACAGGCCAGCTCGCCGGGATGCAAGCCTCGAAGTTTAACGGAAGAGTTGATATCCCACCTCGACCGAAACTCCCTAATCTCCCTCTCGTCCATACTTCTGACTGCTTCGTCGCAGACAATCGTCCCATCACCATCCCGCAGCTCGTGCCTCCTAGGCCCACGAACGCCACTGCCATAATGCGCAGACCTCCCAGACGCCATTAAACCTCAAAACAAAAGTTCAGTTCTGCCGAAAGATGGAAGAGGAGAGCAGAAAGCAAAGTGCGGCAGGAAGAAAGCAGATGAGACGATAAATAGGGCAACAACAAAGGTCAGGCAACCCCAGCCGTCGATCCCCTCCATCTCAGTCCGCCCCCTGCCGACACGTGTCCACGGCATCAATAAAAGACCCCATGCCATCATAAACTGATGGAACTGATGGGCTCCCCCTTCATTGCATGTCAGCCACATGCCCCACCCACAAACAACAGTTAGTAAACAAGGAGCACGCAACGAGGCGTCCCCTCTCCTCGCTCCACAAAGGTCAAAATTCGAATCAACCCGACACCATGACGTGTCACGGTTACTTACACCGGCTGAATGCCAGTTCACTGGAGGACTTACCCCGATATGGCAGCCCGCCCGATCGAGATCCGCCCAGCACTATGGCATTCCACCGGGCATGTGACATTCAACCAGCTCCAAAATATTCTACCGGATGTCATTCCCTACGCCTACGGGCAGGGACGAGCCAGCAACAACGCGAGGCTTCCAAACGCATGGGCTTTATAAACCCGGGCGAGCTTACATCTAACCAATGTACTCTTGTCCAGCAGGATAAAAACCCTGCATCACACTGAACTGTGATACCCTTGGGGATACATGGCGAGACTCGTTATCTCAACGCCACTCCACTGGGCAGATTGTCTCTCTAACACAGAGCAAGTCTCCCCGCAGGCTAACAAACCTGCACATTACCTCAACGCTTAAACAACAAAAGCAGAGAAGAGCTAGCAAGTGTTAAAACAACGCCTCAGCGCGACCATAACACCCTTCGGGCACCTGTTGGCCTATTCCACGCACCAACAGGCCTCCCCGAAGGCTAGTCTGCAAGTCCATCCGGGACTCGTTCCGATACGGCAGGACGCCCGTCGAGCTCCCATGAACTCCGCCCCGCACCAATATGGTTCATCCGGGACTCGTTTCGATACTTTAGGAACGCCCATTCAAAGATCCAGATACTCACCTCGGTCACGCCCAATCTTTAACGCGGACTTGGGGGACTGAGCACCGGTAGGTTGGTAACCCCGCGGGTCTGCGGGACAAGAGCAAGACAGATAAGTCCCCATTCAAGATTGCACTTGACTGGGAACTTGGGGGACTTGTTGACAGTAGCCGCAGAGGGGCTACAGCAAGCCCACAGACCCGCGGCAAGTACACCAGAGCCCGGCCCAGGACTCAGGATCGGAGCACCAGCACCAGGCCTCGGGGCCCAGCGGTCTATCCTGCCTCCAAGGGTCCTGGGACCAGGGGCGCCTGCCTGCCAAAGAGGGCACCAGAATATCCAAACAGAAGGGAACCAGTCCCACATCGAAGGGCAAGGCCAGCCCTCACCCTCAACCACCTATATACGGGCCTCGACTACCACCATAAATAGGTAACTTGTCTCCCTCCCTGCTTACATACGTGCCCAGGTTATATATATTCCAACTATACTAACTTAAGCATCGGAGAGGTGAAGGCCGGCCCGCCCGGTGTTCCCCTTAGTAAGCAGGATTGCAGGAGATCGAGTCGGATTCATCAAGTATCTACCAAGACCCCCGGGTTTAGGCAGAAACAATTACCTTTTTCTTGGAGTCCAGTCCAAATTTTTTAACTAGATTCTCTGCATATTTAGATTGAGACAAGAACATGTCATTGTCAAGTTGTGAAACTTGCAGGCCAAGAAAGAAGGTTAGTTCACCAACCATAGACATCTCAAATTCCTTTTCCATATCTTGCTGAAAAGTTTTTTTCAATTTGTCACAAGTAGAACCAAACACAATGTCATCAACATAAACTTGAGCAATAACAAAAGCATTTGCATTGCGTTTAATAAATAGGGTTTTGTCAACATAACCTCTTTTGTAGCCCTTCTCCATTAGGTAGGTGGATAGTCTATCATACCAAGCTCTGGGAGCTTGCTTAAGATCATAAAGAGCTTTTTTTTTAATTTATAAACATAATCAGGGTTATTTAAAATATTAAATCCTTGATGTTGTTCAACAAAAACTTCTTTCTCAAGAAAACCATTCAAGAAAGCAGTTTTAACATCCATTTGATAAAACTTGAAATGAAGGTGACAAGCAATAGAAAGAAGAATTCTTACTGATTCCAGACGAGAAACTGGGGCAAAGGTTTCATCATAGTCTAGTCCCTCAATTATTTGGAAATATCCTTGAGCAACCAATCTAGCTTTGTTCCTTGTTATATTTCCTTTCTCATCACTTTTGTTTTGAAAGATCCATTTTGTTCCAACAACATTCCCAAAATCAGGTCTTGGAACAAGATCCCAAACTTTATGTCTGGTGAACTGATTTAGCTCATCTTGCATGACATTGATCCAATCATCATCAGTCATAGCTTCTTTGACATTTCTGGGCTCTAGGGTAGAGACAAATCCAAAAGTCTTTATGGTTTTTGCTTTCTTTTTGTGAACTGCAATGAAGGTTAAAAAGGCAAGTTGGTCTGAGCAAGAAGATTCATATTGAGTATTACCTGATACTTTTGATGCAAAAGCACGATTTTTGGTCATTATCCCATCATTTAGACCACCTATTATAGCATCTTGAGAATGATCTTTCTGAACTTGTCTGTAACCAGGTCTAATTTGAGCTTCGGTATCATATATTGAGTCATCATCAAAATTATTCACAGAAATATCTGTCTCTGTAGCCTCAACATCATTTGCAAAAAGTGGAAATATTTAAGGAGTATCAGGAACCTGTCTCTCGAAAAAATCATCCACAGAAACATTAATTGTTTCAATAATATTTTTTGTTTCACGATTATATACCCTAAAAGCCCGACTGTTCAGAGAGTAACCAAGAAACACACCATGATCACTTCGTGATTCAAATTTTGCAAGGTCTTTTCTATCTTTATAAATGTAGCAAGGGCTACCAAAAACATGAAAGTAACTAATGTTAGAAACCTTACCTTTCCATAGTTCATATGGAGTTTTATTTTCACCTGTTCGTAAGAACACTCTATTACTGGTATAGCAAGCCGTACTTACAGCTTCAACCCAAAAAGTTTATTTAACACCTGAAAAATGCAATATAACTCTAGCCATATCCAACAATACACGATTTTTTCTTTCTACAACTCCATTTTGTTGAGGAGTAATGAGAGCAGAAAATTCATGTAGAATTCCTTTTTCACTGCAGAATTTAGCAAATGAGTTATTTTTGAACTCAGTATCATTTTCATATCTAATTTTAACAATGCTTAGATCAGAAGCTTTCTTTTCATTAGAGATTTGAATGCTTAAGTTACGAAAACATTCAAAAGTTTCACTTTTGTCCTTTAAGAAAAGAACCCAAGTGAACCGGGAAAAGTCATCTACAACAACTAAAATGTAGCTTTTGCCTCCATAACTTTCAGGAGAGGCAGGTCCTACAAGATCCATATGTAGCAGTTCTAGAATCCTTGAAGAGGATGTGGCATTGATAGCCCTGTGTGGTGACTTGGTTAGTTTACCAAGTTTACATCCCCTGCAAACAAGATTAGTTTTTCCAGAAAGCTTTGGTAAACCACGCACACATTGTTTTGAGGATAATTTTATAAGATCTTGAAAGTTCACATGGCCTAGTATTCTGTGTCATAATGTGATATTATCTTCAGCTGCAGTAGAAATCAGACAAGTTTGTAACTCAAAATCTTTGTTAGCATAAACATGATAACAATTATCTGTGGATCTTGTACCATCCATTATACACATGTGATCAGTATCCAGCATAACACAGCGTTTCCTATTAAACCAGACATCTTCATGTTCATCACATAACTGACTAACACTCATTAGGTTTGCAGTTAAGCCATCTACAAGGTAGACATTTTTCAATAAGGGAATGTTTGGGGTACTTACACTTCCCTTACCAAGAACTTTAGCTCTTCTGCCATCACCAAATGTCACTTTTCCACTTGTGAAGTCATTATCAAAGTTTATGAACCATTTCTTGTTACCTGTCATATGTCCAGAGCAGCCACTATCCATGTACCACATATCAGGTTCTTTATCTGTAAGAGCAGTTAGTGCTACCAAACATACAACCAGAGTAGAATCATCATCCTTCTCAATAACACAAGCCATCAAACAATTTAAATCTGAGAAATTAGATTTATCAGGTAAAACAGAAGTGACAGCAACTTTTCTCTTCATTAATTTTGATTTCTTTGTTTTCTGATTTAGAGACATATGCTTAGTCAAATTTGAAATAAGTGTCATTTGTTGATCAATTTGACATTGTAAAGCAGTAAGTAATTGAGAATTATCAGGAGACATAGTTCTCATAAGATTAGGACACATAAGTTTGATATGACCAATCTTACCACATTGATAACAGGTTGGAGTGAAGGAATTAGATTTTCTTACATGAATTGCATCATCAGATTTGGAAGCAACATGGATGATCTGATTTGCAGTTGGTTCAACAAATGAAACATTAGTAGAGACATCAGGTGAAACATATTGAACAATATCATTAGAAGCACGAACTTCCTCAATAACACTATTCTTAGTTTTAGCAGAACAGGAATAACCAAGTCCAGACATGTCCTTGTAGGATCTGGAGTTAGTTAACATTTCATCCATAGCTTTTGAACTAAGTTGAAACTTACTCAGTTTAGAGTTAGCATCATCCAATTTCTCCTGCAATGAGTCAATGTCACTATAAATAAGATTATTTTGAGTAACATATTTTTTTACTTGATTTTTGAGGTCCATGATCTCTGTAATATACTCAATATCTTCTTTTGGAGAATTAGTCTTGACTTGTTGTAATTCCCTGGTCAGCTGTTGTCTTTCATTTTCCCAGCATCGTTGAGCCATTCCTAGCTTGTGTTCCACCTTTTCTTTGTCTTGAGTTAGTGAAACAACATGTGTTTCCAACTGTATAATCTTTGCACTCATATTTTCATACATAGAGCACATTTTTGAGTACATATCATCAAGATCATCATTATGATTAGACAAGTAAGAACATTCATCATCAGAAGAATCTGAGTGGTAAGAAGCAACGAATGCAACATTGTGTTCCTCCTTGGTATCTTCATCATCACTCCATGAAGATTTTAAAGCCTTCTTTTCCTTTTCCCTGTACTTTTTGTTACCACAATCATTAGCAATATGACCAATGCCACCACATTCAAAACATTTGGGTTTAGAAAAGGATTTCTTTTGGTCAAACCGATTGGTTCTTGAAGATTTGTCAGAACGATTTTCAGAATTTGACTGATTTTTATTTTCAGAAGAGGGGGTTCCTCTTGAAGCATTTCTTTGATTTAGAATTTTTCTGAATTCCTTAGTCAAAAGAGCATAATCAGCAGAGGTGTATAATCTTCACTCTTCTCAGATTTTTTAACATTAGCATTAAAAGCAATAGACTTAGTCTTTTTATCACCATTTAGTTTGAATTCAAAAAGGTTTTCAGATTACCTATCAGCTCACTGAGAGGGTAAGTGTCCAGATCTTTTGACTCAGTGATTGAGGTTTCCTTCTGTCTGAATTTTCTTGGAAGAGCTCTCAAAAACTTCTTTACCAGTTCATCTTCAGGAATGGGCTTCTTTAATCCTCTACATTGTCCAGCAATATGAATGAGACGTTTGTGAAAGTGATCAACAATTTCCTCTTCTCCCATCTGCATAGTTTCAAACTCATGAGCCAATAATTGCAATTTATGAGATCTGACTCTCTTATTTCCTTCATAGACAAGGGAAAGAGAGTCCCATGCCTCTTTAGAGGTAATACAATGAACTATATGAATTCGCTCATTTTTAGACAGAGCTAGATTTAAAGCATTTCGAGCCTTGTGTTCAGCTTCACCCATGGCCTTTTCTTTATCAGTCCATTCATCAATAGGTTTGGGAATTTCAGTTGAACAAGTTTCACTCTCAGCCTCTTTAGGGTGTTCCCATCCTTCGGTAATACAATACCAAGCACGCATATCAATGGATTAAATATAAGAATAATAAGATGACATAATAGACTTCCAATCAGTAAAATCATCACCATCAAAAGGTGGTGGGGAGTTTATGCTAGTACGCTCCATCCTCCCTGGATCTACTAGAAAATAGATCTAGACAGGCTCTGGTACCAAGTGAAAATAGCAGGAGTAGACTAACACAAATATAAGAAGTTAAACAACATAAATGAAGAAAACAGATGTTGTTGACTACAGTGAAAATCTCAATAGAGATTAAAAACACTGCGAGACCTTTACGTAGTCCACACGAATCTACTATGAGTGAAGCAAGATACAAGAACACAAGTTGAGATTTTAATCACAATCTCTTTACAAGCACAATATTGCTAACTTGATATTAAACTTATATCGACACAAAACTATAGTAGAATAAGATCTAGATCTTTAAAGCTGCTTCAATGATTTCAACAAAGCATGTACACAAGTACAAATTGAAGAAATCAAAACACAGAAGCACAGATATAAAACTGCAGTACGTATTGTACTAGTAAAACTATAGAGATATGCGAGAGAAAAGAAAAATCACTAGCTTCTTCACTTCATCTCTACATATATATATATATATATATATATATATATATATATATATATATATAGACTCGCCCTCAATTCAAGCCTTCAGTCAGATCCACGAATCAAGGACATCTTGATCAGATGAAGTCCGATTTGATATGCACAATAACAGAAAAGATACTTGTTTCCAAAACAAGGGTTATCATGAAAAATAGATATAGATAGGAATGAAAAACAGCCTAAATATGAATATATATAAGATAGGAAATGGAAAAAGTCTAAGCAATTAAAGAGGTTTCCTAGTACGACCAGGAAACTAATGTAATTGTATGAAGAGCCAAAAATCTCATGCCTTCATTTTCTCTGAGCCAATCAAAGCATCTTCGGGAAACGAAGTCCCTTGCTTCATCATAAGATATACCAAAAAGTCGGTAATTGAAATCACCCAGAAAAACAACCACATCAGCTTCGGCTAATTCAGGTCTTGCTGCTTTTTCAGAGTTGTTGCCTGCTGCCTGAAGCCCGAACTTCTTGCAAGTACTCTTGGCTAATTAAGTACATACATTTGTTGTCCGAACTGTGTTGACAGTAGTAGACACACCTGCTGCAAGACAGATGACCCATGGCAAGCCAGAAGAGTAAAGCAGCCAAACTAAATATGTAGAGAAGGCAAGAGAGCAAGACAAAAACAGGTATGGTATCATACCAGCTGCTGTGTTAAGTAGAGATGACCGATTGAAGATCATATTTCGATAAATGTGATCAAAATCAGCATTGCGGCGATTGACAGCTTCCAAATGTGCAGCCAAGTGACAGTTCACAAATGCATACCTCCAAAACCTGACTACTTTACTATGGTCGTATTAAATTTTGTCCACCGTGATCTAAACCCCTCTTGCACTTAAATTTTATTCATGTTCTCTATGGTTTCACAGTAAATCGAGCTCAGGTTACCTTACATGTAGTCAAGTATCGCCCGCGTGGTAAAGCAATTGAAATTGATACTTTCGGAAGCAATAAGGTTGGGATGTTGTTTTATTCCTGGTTTCAATTATATGTAGCAACAACCAGAAAGATTTACAGTACTTGCCAAAGAATCGCTTCGATTGCCAAATATACACCTTTACATATATATACATCATATAGATGATCCACATTACAACCTTACAATAGTGTTTACAATAATGTCAACCCTACTGACAAACTACCACTTACAAAACCTAACGAGAACATAATTCCTAGCCTAGGGGGAAGGATTCGAAATTTTTCATAAGGAAAACAAGAAACAGAGTTCTGAGAAATGGCCTATGAAGGAAAAGAATACTTTGATTAAAAGCTATAAGGGCGTATCAACAGTATCCACCTTTCCTATGTAAGATATCAGAACTCTGATTTCATGAGCTTTACTCTAGGCTTTATGTTAATGTTGGCAAATGGTTTTGCCTGTTCTACATTGATGTAATCCCTCGTCTTAAGAACCTGCAAAACAGTGGGTACAACCATAAGTAATTTACATGGCAAAACAAACACATGCAGAGAGAGAAGTTTAGGGTTTCTGTATAACATCAAAGTCGCAAAACAAGCCCCGTCTATGGGTTTCAACTTTCAAGCAAACCAACCTCTAAAAATGACACGAGACAACTACCACAAACCACCGAACAGAGTTTGAAACTATTGTCCGTATCCATATATCTGGGAAAAGATAACTAGAGATCATATCTATCCAAAAACGATACTACCATAAAAGATACTAATGCCAGCTAATCGTAAATATATGCTGTTTGAGCTGAGAATACAATGGGTGCTCACTGGATACGGTAGCTATTTCTCAGTCTCCAGAGTCTGACCCAAACTCTTAGTACCCCTCCCCACCATGGTAGGCCATTATCCTACCATCAGAAGTGATACATCTGATATCATAACGAGGGGGTCACAGAAACAAGGTTCTGCAACTTTTCGAGTAAGAATCATCAATAAACTGGAGAATCCAATTGACCTTTTATCTAATAAATGAATTGCCTCCGGCATTTGAAATTCATTGCACGTATTAGCCATTTTGAAAAGCCATCAAACAAACTATTACTCATTCACCACGTCACTCCCAGCTCCACATAATATTTAATTACTACCTTATCTTTATAGACACTTTACTTATAATTTTCCACACAATTGAGCAATCTACTTCTACAGGCATCAAAATCTGACAATCTGTAACTACAACCATCCAAGTTCATTACAAAATGCCAACAGTTTCCAAACTGTTGGCAAGAATAGCTTCCATGCAAACTCAACTAAAACTTTGTCAATAATATCACCTCAATTTATACTTGAATTGGCAAGCTAAAAGAGCACTCTTCATTGCACACTACAAGAGGAGGACGCCTCAAGCCTGACTATCCCACATGATGCAATGCACTCCACTCCTCTCAATAACAATTTCTCAGCCGCTCACCTGCTACAAAATTATCCATTCTGGCCGTAGCCCAAAGTTTGGTAAACTATATCTTTGTCTCGTGTGATATTCTGATTTAACATGTCAACTGTCGAGCATCCACCAACCCAAATACTAGCAGGAAAAAAAAAAAACCTTCTATTGGAATAGCTTAGAGATCTATCGAGATTGATTAAAAAATTTATCCTCAAAAGGGGTACTGAACCAACCGACTTTAATGAAAAAGTGCATAACTTGCATGTCGTGACTATGTCTCCATGGATTTGTATTAACTTGTAAATTGCATTGACATGCTTTTTGATTTCCCAACATTTTGTAGTGTCTGTCATATAACTATGGAGCTACCAAGTACATATTGAAATAACCCTCTACAACTATCATTAGGAATGACAGACGGAAGAAAAGTTAAAGAAAATCTTAATTCAAACACTTACCAATGTTTCAAAGAACATCCTTGAAGCTTCCTTACGAGTTTTTCCATTTAATAAGTTGTCCATGCCGAGAACCTTTTTTCCATGCACGGCCTCCTGATCAAATAAAGTTTGAAGATACTTGGCAACAGCCCTATGAAAAAGAAAAAGAGAAATAAAACTCAGTTATTGATTATATGATAGTTATATCACAAGGTTTGATCATAAACAACAGAAAATCAATTTCACTACATGGCGAAATTGATGCAGAAAGTAAACATCAAGAGCTACAGAGAATTATGCAAAAAGCAAAAGCATCTATTGTGACTTGCAGTAAACAGGAAAACAGTAGTTGCATTTATCTATGACTATTTAAAGCACACACCTGGTGCGGGACGACCAGCCACTGTTTTCAAGAAGACAAGTGTCTTCTGCAGTCGCCATATCATCCCCCTCCTCGGCTATTTCTTCATCATCTACGTTCAAAAATTCTAGGTGGAAAAGAAAAAATATATGTTACTAGAAGATATAAGTATATATAAAAAGATATACGTTACTAGAAGAACATAAGTACATATAAAACTACATGATAGCAATTATGGCAAAGAGCATGTCTAATGGTGATTGGCAACATGTATTAACCATCAAGATTCAGATTCAACAGAGTTGACGGTCCAAGTACAGAGGGAACAATCATAGTTTATATATGGTATCTCCACCAAAGTATAATTCAGGCAGACCAAATAATAAAAATAGAATCTTGACATCATATAAATGAGAAAGTGTCAACCAAGGAAGGAGATTAAAAAGTGAACCTGTATCGTTTCCAAAAACAAAATTTCCATAATCCTGCACAGCCAAAAACTTGATGTTAAAACCATAATAAAACTTATAAGGAGAGTGTCCTAATGCAATGTTGGAGAACATAAATAAAATGACCTGATTACTGAATAGAATGTTTACAGAAGTTTCTTTAGTCCATGCAAAATCATATCCTCCAATGGAAGACGATCAGATAGTCTATCATATTTTTATTTCACATATTGTCAGAAAAATGTGTACATGTTTACAAAAAATATTCCCTAATAGATAAGATCAAGTAACTTCGCTGTGCCGGTCAACAATAGACTGGCTATCAGATATATCAGTAGCATAAAAAATGGCCCAGAAAGTTTATCGGTCAGCCAAGGGCATTAAGCAAATGAACAATGCCAAGTAGGTGGAGGAAAGGATCATTAACATAACATTATACCACAGTTACTGAAGTCGAGTAAACTCAAATTTAAATTTAGAAAGTCATGAGAAATAATGTTCACAACTTACTCCGCTATTTCCAGCAAGGTAGTGTCCGATAACTTCCGCCTCAGTTCCACCCCGTGGATCAGCCTCCTCATGTTCTAGGTTTTCCTTATCACTGAAGGAAATATATTTCCCATCCACATCAAGTTCCAACAAAATTGAAGAACCAATGTTGTCTTCCCCACCAAGCATACAACTAGACTTAGTGTCCTTGTCATCACAACCAAAGGTTGCATCTATGACCTCATTTTCATTCAAACTATGCAGCTCATGTCCCATTTCTTCCATAGGTCGATCATTTAAACTCAGGTTTTTCTGGTCACCAGTTTCAAGAGATACAGTTGCAACTGTAGCACTTATGTCAGTAACTTCAGAAAAACCCGTCTGGAAATCTGCTCTGATTTCGACATTATGCTCAACATTTCCAATACCGTCAACTCCTTTCTGAATACTTGCATCCATTAAAAACATATCCACTTCAATGGGTTGACTGTCCAGCTTTTCTTCTGGGGACATGTATACTGTACCCATCTGCGGAGAAGTATTTTTCTCATCAATTTTATTCAGGAGCCTTGGCTGGATGTTATCTTCTGGGGACATGCATACTGTACCCATCTGCGGAGAAGTATTTTTCTCATCAATTTTATTCAGGAGCCTTGGCTGGATGTTATCTTCAGATGGCATATCATATATATCTGCTGGAACAAAATCGGTAATTTCAGCATTGTTTACCTCAATTTCCATTTCACTCATCTCCACCAAGGGTTCATGCTTCGATTCTTCAGGGTTGAACCCCTGCTCTTGAGCATCAGAGTCCTCAGATCTTAGCTTATGATCTTGCATCCCCCGGTTTTCAGTCTCAGTAACAATGTCAGCTTGTGCTTCGGAATCATCTCTTACTATTACATCCTTCAGTACCGCATCAGAAGCATTATCTTGATCATCTTCAGAAAACCTGGTTCTACTCAGATCACAACTCTCAGTGTGCAGAGATATCAGTTCCGCCGACAAGCCTGGTACATCAAATCATCTCAGGTGGCTAATAAAGGCTTTGTGGAGTACAGTAATCATTAAAATGGCATAAGAGTCTCCCGCAATAACGTATTTCAAGTGTACATGTTCTTATCATAGAAATTCTCTGGCACTACTAATTACCTGTGAAGATGGGTTCAATGAAAATTTCATCTTCCAAATTTTGTCTCTGAATCATTGAAATTTCTGGGCGGGTACAAGGGGCTTTTTTCCTCACACGACGTATATCTTCGGTATGTGTCAACTGCTGGCGTATTGTACTTCATAAGACAGGCAGGTAAGTAGTTAGTATTGAAGAGAGATTTAATATTACAATTCATACAATAATGTATGCCTGACAAGCTTAATATGCTTTGATTTACAACATTACTAACTCAGCCAGGTCACACTAACTGCGTAAAATGTACGCACAACATTCTTGTATAGTGAGCCAAATGTCATAGCCAGAAAAAAAAAATTAAATAAAGTTAAATACGATAGTTATCCAAAAAGGCCAGACCACTACCATCTATGTCAGAGATTTTCTAAACAAAGAGAATCAATCATCAATCAAAGATTAGTGTTGCCTTAACAGGACAGATGCTCTAAAAATAAACTAGCACCGAGTCACGTACCACTGTGCTAACATGGACATAAATACTAACTATATGGTGAACAATATGTAAAGTATCCCATGAGAATGGGCCAGAAAACCGAACCGCTGCCATCTATGTCAAGACAAGTTGATTTATTTCTTTCTTTCTTTTTTCTAAAGAAACAACAATTTAACAAAATGACCCATGAACCCGAAATGCAGTCATGTCAAGAAGGTTGGCAACTAAAGAGCATGAAACAAGATCATGCACAGATCAACATGGTATTAACAAGGGGTTTATACGACGAATTAAATAGAATTGGAAGTAAAGGTTTATCCGTAATGTCAACATTTTAAAAAGATACCATCATATATCCTTTTAACATATAACCACTTTAGTTGAAAAGATCAGAGTATTTAACTAGAACAACCGATGAGAAAAATGTTAGTGAAAACTAATCAGTATATGAATATAAATGATGTATATGAGGACCAACATACTCGCCATGCAGGACCATTGTGTCATCCATTAGCACTTTTCTCTTTGAAGCAGTGCTACGAACAGCAGTTCGGGAGCGTTTTGTGGTTTTCATTTCAGGCACAGGCGGAGTCGGTTTCAGTTTTAGAACTGAAGATCTTCTCCCAACTGAAGCAAAATTAATATAAATCAATACAAAACCAAGTAAGCAGCACAATATTTTTCTGGTTAAAATATAAGGAAGAAAAGAGGTGCAGATGAACTATAAATTCATGTATAAACTTTCTAAAAGGACAGACGGAGACTGGTTGATACCTAAAATAGAAGACAATAAATCATCATCATCAGGGATGGAATCTGCAGTTCGCTTTCCTCGCGCTTCCCCAAATGATTCAACTGATTTTAAACTCTGAACTGTTGCAGAACTCTCTGTTGAACTGTGTTTCTTCCCAGAGATGAGTTTGGTCCCAGCACCACCACCGCTATCCCCACCAACGACTTCTTTTTCAGGTGTAGACTCAACTGGTAAATCACTTGGTTCAGCAGTGAACCCCTCTGGTATAGATAGAAACTTTTCAGGTGCAAGCAAATCAGAAGTGGCAGACCTATCCAAAACATCCAGTTGATTGTCGCATGATATAGCGTTGTCCACTGACTTTAACTGCACAACCTCAGAAGATAAGTTGCAAGGAGTTTCTGCAGTTTTATCTGAAGGAGACAACCCACTGTGATGACTTGGATAGGAGTTGCATCCCTGGAGCACACAGACTTGAGCAGATGCTATCTTTTTATGAGTAGCAGGGTCAAAAGAATCTGCGATGTTAGGTGTGCATGCTTCTCCCGTATCGTTAGGAATAGTAATATCATTTTGAATTTCAGACTTTAGAGATGTTTGTTGACCCTCCATATAATCCTCTGGCTCTCGCACACAGGTCCCACTTAGAGAAATTTTACGAGCAGACTCCTCTAACTCGGAGGTAACCTGAGAGCAACTAGGAGATGCAACGGTTTCATCCAACCTAACTCCTGCAAGTTTTACAAATTGCTCATCCTTTTTTTCTGTGAACAGCATAGTCGGTTCACTGTTTATTACAATACCAGTATTTATATCTTCCACCCTGTTTGGGAAATCCGGTGCGCCAACCATCCCATTTGAACGTTCTAATGCTGGAGAAACAGGTTTAACCTGCTCATGCACTGGTGGCATCATTTGTTTCATCTCCACATCTCCCAAATTGTATCCATTCTCAGGCAAATTTATAATATTATCATCCTCACAGCGTGGACCTAACTCGCTATATTGCTGATTTTCTGTGCTTTCTGGTACTGGTAAATTTGATAAACTATGGTCTTCCAGATCCAAGTGATCATTGCAGGCCATCGCTTCCTGAACACTAGACAAGTTTGGCTCTTCAAATAATCCAGGAGTTGATGGAGCCTGAGCATATGTGACAAATTCAGTATTTGCAGCAAGGACCTCATTCTGTTCAAAGGATAAAAACCAGGGCAAGAATTGTATTACAGATTTAATAAATGAGTTGTCCCCCCACCCAACCAAACAAATAATAATAAAGTTAAAATTAAATAAACTAGCTTGAACACAAGAAATGATGAGCAGTTGAGGAAAAACCCAATATTTTAGTTTTCTGGGGAATTTAATAAACCTGGTTTTCAGTCCCATTCATTTGCGAAGTTTCTGAAGTTCCAGGTACCCCCTCAAAAACTTCATGCTTTTCCAGGGGTGTTGGTGTTGGTGCTGGAGCTAATGACTGAGGATTGCTACTGAAATGATGATTACAAATAGGGTATGTCAAAAATTTATTGTTTTAAGTGAGGAAAAAATGAAAATAAACTACCAAACAGGTAAAGTCTCCAACTTGAGAGGAGATGCCACAGGGATAAAAAGAAGTGAAGATATAACTTTCACAGCTGAGTAAAAAATTAAAGACCAGATGTTTACTTGATTATAATGCAAAACTATGAAAGTCAAACAAACAGATAATTATAAAATACACTACAATCAGAATATAGGACCATACAGCATTCCAGTTGAACAAAATTGCAACATCTAAGCACCAAGTCTTCTCACACAACCAAAAAGAAATCAAAAATTTCTCCCTGTTTTCAAAAAAAAAAAAAAGTCTCTTCCTTCCCTGCACCTCTACAACCTTTATATATCCTTCTACTTCTCTCCATCCAATGTACCCAAACAGCAGCTAGTACACTACAATCCCAAATAACTTTAGCCCTCTTCCCTTTGGCAAAGCCAATATGCCTTGCAGTTAGTAGATCAGTACTCCCTACTGGTATCTCCCAACTTAAACCCGCCTCCAAAAACACCATCTTCCGTAAACAAAAAGCAACTCAACACAATACAGAAACATGATCTACACGCTATCCCTGCATTTCATTAATAGGGTATTGGGCAGAAAAGCAGGAACTTTCAATTACATCATCTAAGAACACAGATATAGATTTTTCATATAATTTTCTGTTGAAGGATATAGCTCTCATATTGAATATAGGTGAAAACAAGGGCAGTGTTTATTGGACATTATGTGTGACAGATATATAGGGTCTAAAACTCCATTGCAGAAATTAACATGTTATAATTCGAACTTCTAAGAATCTGTTTGTGCTACCAAAGAATGCATGAGAGATGCCTGACACCAGAGAGATAGATACAAATTACCTGGAAATTCCATCATTCCCTTGAGCTGCAGCCTGGCCTAAGAACAAGTCCTATTTTTCATCATACAACAATGAAAATTTCTAAGTGACGTTGAGATATGTAAGACAATATTTATGCACTAGATTCTTGCATAAGCAGTTAACAGGTATAAAAGAATCACACACACACACACATATATATATGAATGTGCATTCACTTGCCAGCAAGGAGATACAATTGAGCAAATTCAGTAAAGTCACAAGCAACTTGGAGCACATTGAGACTTTTTTAACCAATGAAACTAATGTTTTATCAAGTTGATTTGCGTACTGTTGTGTTTTTGGCTCGTTGATGCAATCTGGAGCGTAGGATTCGATAGTCAAATCCAGGTTTAGAAAGGAGAGATAGCGCGCAGCTTTTCTATAAGTTCTAGGAAAGTAAATCTTTTCAGATTCTATTAAGATTTGTGCTAGGTTTAGGAGTCCTAAACTAAACTGTATCAGCAGCCCCTATTCAGTATAAATAGGAGCTGCAGGGGATTTTCTAGGGTTAAGGAGATATACAGAAAACCTAGAGAGAGTCAAGTGTGATAGAGAGATAAGAACTAGACAGGGAGGGAGTTTTAGGTTCTGCAACAAGTACCTTGTAACACCTAAATTCTTCATAGTGCTGGTGAATCTCTCAAGAGAGATCACTAAGTGGACGTAGGTCAAAGTTTAGGCCGAACCACTATAAAACTGCTGTGTGTGTTTTCTGTTTCCTGTTTTATGCGTTCATCTTATTTTGCTGTGCCTATATTGCTCAGTACTAAGGACAGATCTTAAAGGCGCTTAACACAATAACACGTACGAAGCAGGAACAAAATAAATTACCTCATCAAAATCTAGACCAATTTGAGAAGTATCACCATCACCAAATCGCTCTGAAAATAAACCGGGAAATATTTGATAAAAATAAGCAATGGTCCATAAACATCAATAAGTTGTACACCCAAGCTTAAATATTAATTGATTGTACCATCATGTCATCACAATAAACTGATTAGTACTAACCGTCCAATCCAAACTGAGATGTCGAGTAAACCACACCCTCCATCGCATCTTGGAGAGTTATTTGTTCCCTTGTACTGACATGATGATCAACATAGTTACTGCAAAAAAGCTGAATGTTAATATCACAAACATAAATCTTCATCTCCAGACTCAACACCAAATCCTCAGTCTTAAATAAAAATGGTTGAATTACTAACCCCTGAAAGATTTCGTTATCTGGTAGCTCAAAATCATCAAGATCAAAAGTCTCAGGCAAGGTGATAGAATTATATGGTGCAGTCGATTCCTCTGGTGGTAAATCGACTGCGGTGGAGCGAAAAGCTTGCTTAATCTTAAGCAAAGCCTCACTGCAGTCATCAAAAAGGTAATTCACCTTTCTAGAATATATCCTCACAACACCAAGCAGAAGATGACTGGACAACCGGAGAGCAATCGGAACCTCAGGAAAAAGAATAGAATCTGTACAACAAGAAGATAAATTATGGAAGTAAGATGAGCAGATACATGAAATTGACATAAAAACATTAACATAAACATAGAGAAATAAAAAATTGGAAAAGATAAAGTACAACGCATATTCCTGAAGTAAACAGGGTAAAGATAGAACAGCACAATCATTATATTAGCAACTTCTTAATTGTAGTTTGTTATCTTTTGGGTGGTTTGGATGGAGATGATATAAACTTTATACATGAAACACCCATGCTAGAGTACCCGTGCAATAGGTTTGTTTTCTTCGGAAAGATTGGGACATACAAAAATATCTCTAATAGAGCGGGTAGGCAAGCTTCACAATCCTTTCATGGTGTTAGTTTTTTTTATTCTATATAAAATGACGGTATCCTTAAAGGCTTTCTAAGCCAAAGACTAATTCGCGCTGGGAGATCTTATCAGAATGCTTCCTCCCTCTGGCCACCAAGAATAAATTGGGACTTAACTCCAATTAGAGTCGACGGGATTTGAACCTGTGTACGAGAGATTCTCACACCAAGGCTCTCACCAACTCGACCACATGTGGTGGTTTCATGGTGTTAGTTGTTCTCAAATAAGTTGCTGTCAGTACATTCCGGTACAGCTCCTACACTACTGTACTGTTTCGTAGGTGCGAGAAGGCTACTAAAAAAAAATCCTTTTTTTTATATTATTTAGGGTAATAAATAACCTTAATTCTACTGCTTTAATTCCCCTCTATAAATACAAACATAGATCACATAAGGTAAGTTATGAGTGAGGATAAGTAGTTTGACGCTAGAGTGTTAATGACTCATAAGGTATAATATAGCAACTGACCTACAGAGACGCCAATATCGGTGTCGGCAACCTGATTCTTGCGAAGCTTGCGCTCCAAATGTGCCGCTATCCATATCGTCCCAAGTGGGCCTTTCTTTGCCAATATAAACTGCGAGTAAAACATTCTTCTGTACCTTGTCTCACCTCAAATCAACAAACAGACCCTGTAATTCACATAAAAATCGACTATATCATAACCCTAATAGTCATGCCCATAACCATCTTCTTGAGTACCAAATCATAAAAAAAAACAAGTAGAAATGCTTCAAATCCAACAGATTTACATGACTCTTAACTGAAACCCTAAATTTATACCACAACCCGTTAGCCGAATAGTCATCCGAAGAAGCCCAATAGTATAGTATATTCTATAAATCCCCAAATCAACTACGAACACGAAACCCTAACCACAGCATGGCTAGTAGTCCACCTTTCTCCTACTCATCAACACTTGAAAATAAAATGTAAAGGTATGAATTGCTTGAAATCTAGGGAACAACAGCGACCCCTTGATCAAAAATTGAATCTTTGACAGATAAAGAAAAATTTTGGAGCTTTCCAAGAATAAGAAATGGTGTTGGGATTTCGAAAACCAAGCTAGAAAAACCAGCTGTGTAATTTCTTGCACCAAAACATAAAAGCTTGAAGGAGTTTGATAATAATGATTCCCTAATACATGTCACAATGTTAAGCCTCTATTACTGGTGTATCTATCACTTAAGGTAATAGAAATTAATATGATAATAATGCACATAAAAGTAGACACTGGATAAAATATAAAACAAGACTTCACAACATTAACATTTTGAAGCTGCAATAAGAGAAGGACTACCTTAGGAAATAAAAGACCTGGCCCACAAGATGAATTTATCATAAGGACCTCAACAATCTTCTCAGAATCAGCATCGCCACTCTCATCAGAATACCTGAATGGAATACACCTGTCAAAGATCATCTAAATCAGTTTCCTCATATCTGGAATATAGAAAGAAAGAAGACATTTAAAAGAAAGAAGTTATATTAAGACATTCTTCAACATCCAATATTTCAACCACTAGCTTCACAATCAAAATAAAGCTTCTTTCATCAATAGTATCAATAAATTGAATAATAAGGTGCATTGCGCATTCACACCATGTCCGTATTTCTTAGAACTTACTTCTAAAGTGATTCTGTTGAAGCAGATTACAGATAATTATTTCTTAGGAAGCAACAGCAGCTCACTCTGAAGAATAAACAAACAAATTTCAATAGCTTCTAGATATCTTCAGTGAATTTTTTTCCATCACCTTTTCCATTTGGTACTAACTAGAGTCACCAGATATATTTATAATAAAATGCCCAAGAAAGAGTTGAGTGAACCACTACACATGCTGGTTTGCTATCAAACACAGAGTTACATATGTATATAGAACTACCTTCAAGAAACAAGAATCATATTAAAGCAACACCACATGTGACATGATTTTTCAACAAGCACTCTAATGGAGGCTTGAACAATTACAGTTTTCATTTTTTCAGTCCAAAGCCACAAAGCATTGTGCCCCACAAAGAATGTAAACATCAAACATAGAGCTAATCATATGATTACCGATAACTTATGTACTACAGCAAGATCTTTACCAGAATTGAAATCGTTGTCCATATGAACTAAATTCCGTATTATTAAGCAGCAAGAACAAACGAACCAATATCCACTTTATGATTTAATAATCCCATATGAACTAAATTCCTTCAAAACCAAGAACAAGAATTCAAAAGGTCAACCATAATTTCAAAAGAAAAAACAACCATCAACATGCATATTCATGAACTCTCACCCATATATATATATGCCATCGTACCCAGTATACACATTTGTAGCCTCGTAGGTCATCACAACAGAAACCACACCTCTATGTGCGATCTTATTTGTCCAATTCGATTAAACTCATGCCGCAACTCAATTCAATTAAACCCATAACTCAATTCAATTAAACCATAACTCAATCCAAATTACAAGTTCACAAAATCACAGCCATCTTAAGTTCTTAGATCGATCAAGAGAGAAGAAGAAGAAGAGTAGAGAGGAGTCAGAGAACGTACCTGATGCCAAATCTCAAACCCAATCGACCGAGTAGCCTGGAAAACTTCAATTGCGATTTCAGAACAGAGCTACGACGACGCACAGCTGAAGAAAAGAGGAGAGAATGACGTCGGGGCTTACATAGGTCAGAGAGAGATATTATGCGTTTTTTTTTTCTTTTTAAAAGCTAAATGACAAAACTAACCCCTCGTGTCCTACGTAATTGCGTGTCCATTTCTAGACACGCCCGTGTCCAAAACATGATACTTGGTCCGAGCGTATGTGACCAAGTGTTGTGTCCGACCAAGTGTTGTGTCCATGCTCAAAAATAACAATCTCATTCACTTTACAAAACAAGATAGACATGAGTAATTTGAACTGAATCGTCTGTAAAAAGCATCAAGTACACGAATTTACGATGTCATAATTAAAAACTTTGTCGATTTTCTGTATTTTCCTCTATACTTAGCACATTTTATGATGAATCTACTAAAGACTCACTACTCTATATTATTACTCGATTCTACGACAATAAGGGTTAAAGTAAAGTATAAACGAGGGTAAAACATATTAAGAACGCGCATTTTATGCTCCTATCAACTAGCTTATTTACCCGTACGGTAATGGGTAACTGTTTCTTACCTTTTGAACATGTCTCGATTATAGCGAGTTGCCCTTTCACCTAACCTGCTCATGGGGGACATGTGGTCGGCTTATTCCAGACTTGCATTTAATGTAGGAGGCCATCAGTCCATCATTACTGCTTTCTCGGGAAGTTACTGATAGTGGGGGGAGATGTGCGTAGTTTGACTGTAGAGATGTGCGTCCAAATTTTGTCCTTTAGAATACCCTAATAAATTTTGGGGGGAGACAGAGAGGTAGGTTTTTTTTTCCTATAAAATCCCCCATTTTTCCCCACTCTCCCTTCAACTACGCTTTTGTGAAGAGAGAAACCAGAAAGAAAGAGCACATAGAGAGAGAGAAAAACCACCTTTTGTTTGCTTTGTGCCTCTTCTTTTATCCGAATACTCGATTGCGCACTGCAATCCTTTCCACGGTTCTTGTCGATCGCGCCTTTTTCCAGGTTTGGCTCCGCTCTTTCCTTGATCTTGTGGTCTTTTCTGGGTTTCATGTTTCTTTTGGCTTGCAATCTGCTTGTGTTTGTGGGATTTCTGGTTTGGGGTTTCTAGGTAGGTAGCTTTTGCTTTCAAGTTCATTTTTTAGGTCTTGTTTGATCTTGAAATTAGGAGGGTTGGTGTTAGTTTGGTGTTTCTAAGTGTAACCTTGTCGTTTGCGGTGCCCGGCCCACCCTCTAGGCTCAGTTTGATCTAATCAACTGTAGGGTTTTGAATTGCCTTAGGTTACATGGATTCTAGAAGCTCGACTAACTCCTCTATTCCCGCTGATGACTGCCCAGTAGACAATGCTGACCCCCGGCTAGACACTTGGCTTAACGGCACGTCTACCCAACTGGCGGGTGCCTCTCAATCCACCAGGGATATCTCGCTTAGCGTGCCAATGGAAACTGTTGATTCCGCAAGGGACATTCCAACAAGGAATCCTATTTGGCAGCACACAATGGTGGACAGCGGTAAATTAATATTTTGTGATAAGCTGGAGCATAGCATGACTCCAGGCGAACTACTTGCCTTCTGAAACAAGTGGGGTATCGACAAGTCAGTTAAGTTCCGCGCGCTAGCTGCTGGTGAACTGACTTGCAACCCGGAAGACGGTTGGGTTGCTGCTCATGAAGATCAGTTCCGGCACGGGCTCTCTCTCCCGCTGCCTCCTTTCATACAATACATACTAAGTATGATCAACATCTCTATCGCTCAGCTTCCTAGCAACCAATGGAGGCAATTGGTCAGCCTTAGTTGTCTGCACATCCTCTGCGACATGAGCTGGACAACGATCAATGAGTTCAGGGCTCTTTACAAGTTGACGTACTGTAAAAACAGAATGGTTTGTGGTTGCGTGACTTTCACCGCATGGGACGACAAGCCGGTGATCACCAACCTCCCCTTCTAGGTTACCAAAGATTGGAGAAAAGTCAGAAAACAAGTGGTGATGGCTAGGGGGAGATGGTTGGGGAATTCTAAGAGCCATCGGGTTCCGGGGGCTTTTCAAGCCATAGGGGATCAGTCGTACGAATTTACTGATCTCGAAAAGCGAAGGATCGGTAGGCTCTTCGCTTGCTGGGGTGAATTGGACCGGAGTTCTTACAACTTCATCCGGTGGAATGTCCTAGCAAATTACGGAATAAGGACTGTTCCTGGTGGGTTTTTTTTTTTTTTTAACTCCTGGCCCTAACTCTGCTTTATTGTCTTCCAGTTGTTCTACCCCGGGTGGCAATTGCAAAGGACCTAACCATCGAGATGAGCGATCAAGTCCTCCTCAAAAAGCTGACAGAAAAGGGGACCGCTGCCTTGAAGACGATAGTTGATCCTAGCACCCGAGGGAAACCCGTGCATGATGAGCCGGTGGACATGGAGATCTCATATGCGGGGTACGGCAAGTCGTCCACTGCTGCGCCCAAACCTTTCGGTGGTCCCGATAGGGCGGTGACCCATAAATCTCCCGGTTGTGCGGATAGGTCGACGGCACGCCAGTCTACTGGTGGTGCAGATAGGGCGGCGGCACGCCAACCTCCCGGTGGTGCCTATAGAGCGGCGGTCCAAGACCCTCATCCTATAGATGTGGACTCCCCCCCCCCCCCTATGGCGGTAATTTAGCCTGCGACCCTAGGTGCTACTTCTTCTCCAGCTTCTGATTTGGGGAAGAAGAAGAAGGGGCGGGTGTCAGCGAGAAGAGAGCGGCTACCAGTATCATCACATTCACCGACAGGGCCGTTGGTGAGGGTTCTGCTAAGCGGCCCTATGTCTCCTCTTACTACCTCAACCGCTCCCCCACAGGTTCCAAACTTCCCCAATTGCTATGTTTGTTCTTTGTTATGCCTGCTTTCTTACACTTGTGTTATGGTATAAGTGTCTTTAGACCGTTGGATCTTCTTACTAATTGTGTTGGAGAAATTAGCAAACTTATTGTTTCTTGTGTTATGTCTTTTGAAACTATTGGATCTTCTTACTAATTGTGTTGGAGAAATTAGCAATAACTTAGGCATGGGAGCATGGTTTTTAACCGTTGGATTTCCTTTCGTTAATTGTGTAGAAATAATTTACACTTTTACATTAAATAGGAAACGTTCATGTCTTGGTTCAAATTGCATGGGACTTATCATGATTTACCGGTAGGAACATACATCATACCGTCCAGTGAATCAAAGAAAATTTAGTATAGTACCTACTTAGGATAATACTGGAGGTGCTCAATGTTCTACGTGTGGGTGGAATTTACTCCGTCAGTGCCTCTAATGTAGAAGGTCACCGGTCCTACCGAATCTGTTATTTGGTAGGGCCCTTCCCAAATTGGTTTTAGAGCGAGCACCTTCTGTTGTATCTTTTTCATCACCCAATCTTCCACCCACAGTCTTCTCTCTCGAACCCTGCTATCATGATAGCGGACGACCCACTGCTTGTATGACTGGTTTCGCAGGTGGGCCTGGTCGTGTCGCTACTCGATTAGGTTTAGGTTAAGCCGCAATCCTTCAGCATTCGTTCCGGTCTCATAATTCTCTACCATGCCGCTGGGTACTTGGGTCTCGATTGGGAGCACTGCCTTGCTTCCAAATGCTAGGTAGAATGGAGTTTCTTCGGTTGCTTCTGTTGTGGTCGTACGAATTGCCCAAAAGACTGTCGGTAGCTCCTCGGCCCACAATTTTTTTTTTTCATCAAGCTTCTTCTTAAGGAGCTTCTTAATGATCTTGTTTTCCACCTCGACCTAGTCGTTGGTCTCGTAGTCTACGGCCACAATGACATACTTGAATTGACCTATGGCCGTTAGGAACGGGCCAATGAAGTCCATCCCCCACTGTGCAAATGTCCAAGGTGGTCATCAGGATGGATATGGCTATTGCCAGGGCATGCGGAACGATGGCGTACATGTGGCACTTGTGGCAGCTTCCTAACATCTTCCTTGAAGCAGATGCTATGTTTGGCCAGAAATACCCCGCCCGGAGCGCCTTATGCGCAAGAGATCGATCCTCGGAATGATTACCGCAGACTCCCTCATGAATCTCCCGCATGATTGTTTCCCCAACTTCTTCTGTCACACATTTTAAGTGAAGGAAGCAATGTCCCCTGCAGTACAACTTTCCATCCAACAAGTTGTATCTCGCTCACCTGAGGTGCAACCTCCTTGCCTCCCTCTTGTCCTCCGGGCTTATCTTATCGGCCAAGTACTTCCTGACCAGGTCCATCCAGGTTGGCAGTGTCTCCTTTACTTCAAATATTTCATAGATGGTTCTGCTTATGCTCAGCTTCTCCAACGTTTCTATTTTGGCCCTCCGGTACTCCAGCGCATAATTACCGATGGCCAACCTTCTAAGGGAGTCTGCATGCCTATTTCCTTCCCGAGGAATGTGTTGGATGGTTGCTCCCACGAATTGTTCCATCAGGATTTTGGTCAATGCCTGGTAGGAACTCATCTGAGGTTCTTTTGCCTCGAAAATGTCGTTGATCTAGTTGACTACCAGGCTTGAATCGTCGTATACATCAACGGTCGGGATTATCATTTTATTGGCTAGTTGCAGCCCAGCTATGAGTGCCTCATACTCGGGGGCATTGTTGGAAGCATTGAATAGGAACCTCAGGGAATACTCATACCAGTGTTCATCCGGTGCGGTTAATATGATGTTGGCGCCTCAACGTAAAGCTTCCAGCCGCATGGCTCTCCCACTGCTTCTTCTACCGTACCCCTGGCGAACTACTCTCTGCCTGATCGGACCTCCTCTCTTTTACCAACGGTATCAGCTCGCATATGAAATATGCGACTGCCTGCCCTTTGATGGTTGTCCTGGGGGAGTATGTTATATTGAATTCCCATAATTCTACCGCTGTTGACAGTAGCCGCAGAGAAGCTACAGCAGACCCACAGACCCGCAGCAAGCGCACCAGGGCCCGGCCCAAGGGTCGGGACCGGATCACCAGCACCCGGCCTCGGGGCCTGCCACTCTATCCTGCCTCCAGGGACCCAGGGGCCAGGGGCGCCAGCCTGCCTAAGAGGGCACCAGAAAGTATAAACAGAAGGGAACCAGTCCCACATCGAAGAGTAAGGCCAGTCCTTACCTACAACCACCTATATATGGGCCCCAACTACCTTCTTTATGAGGTAACTCGTCTCTCTCCCCGCTTACATACGTGCCTTGGTTATATACATTCCAACTATACTAACTTAGGCATCGGAGAGGTGAAGGCCGGCCAGCCCGATATTCCCCGTAGTGAGCAGGATTGCAGGAGATAGAGGTGGATTCATCAAGTATCTACTAGACCCCCGGGTTTAGGCAGAAACAATTGGCGCCGTCTGTGGGAACCTTGAACGAAAAGTCGTGTAAGCAACACCGTTGAGAAAGAGATCGGAGATGAATCAAGAGAAAGAAACCACCGAGGAGGGACACCCTGCAGCAGTGCAGGCGCTCACCTCCACCCCAGCCGTTGCGAGGGAGCCACGCCACGACCGGAGCGACGGTCAGGATGTAGGAAGCTACGGGGGACCATCCGGCGTGCCGGATCCCCATCGCGACAGCTCGCGAGGTAAAGGCCTGGCAGAGGAGGAAGACAGTCCAGAGCGACGGGGCTTCGCCCTGACGTTCTCGGATGATTCAAGCGATCGATCCGAGAGCCCGGAGAGCCCGGACCGGGATCCCACGTACAGCCCCGGCCATAGCGGTATGGCGGGAGAGCTACGGGCGATGGCTGCAGAGGTCAGTCGTCTGAAAGAGGAGAGCGACAGGGACAGAGTCCAACGCTCGGTACGAAGAGATGGAGGCGGTGAATACTGCCCTAGTAGCTGCCTTGAAGAGGGGACAGCAGCGTAATGACGCCATGACTGGGGCACAGGCGGCAATCCCGCCGGTCCCACCTCAACACACCGATGGAGGGCAATCTTCGGGCGGTCGGTCCGGTGACCCCGTGCAGCAGAAGTCGCCATTAGGCGCCGTTCCGCCAAAGAGCGCGACGACCTCCCGCCAGCCCGACACTTCGTCAGTAGATGGAGCTGAGACGCCAACCGCACGAGCACTGCAGGTGCTGGCCGACACCGTGTCGAGCTTGAAAGCCCAGATGGAGGCTAACGAGAGAAGAGCCGCGCGGCCGATGGAGGGCGCCCGGTTTAATGAGCGTATGGGTCCCTTTTCGCACCGGTCATGGAGTCGGGAAGATCTGGCAACCAGAAATCCCTCAAGCTCACCTACTCGGGATCCGGCTGCCCGTACCAGCATCTGGACAGCTTCCGGTCCCAAACCTGCGCCAAGGGATACTCCGATGCCGTCTGCTGCAACATCTTCCAGGAGACTTTGTCCGGAGAAGCACTCAGCTGGTTTTACGAGCTTCCGGCAAACTCAATCGAAGCGTTCGAGCAGTTGGCCGACCGGTTCGTAGGTCGCTTCATTCTCCGGGTCGAGGGAGCCCGGACGTCGACCATCCTCTTCAATTGCAGGCAAGCCCCCGGAGAGGAGCTGAGAACCTTTGTCAACCGATGGCAGACGGCTACGGCCGGAGTTCGGAACCTGGACAAGGGCATCGCTGAGATGGCGTTTAAACAAGGGCTCCGAGCGGGCAAGTTTTCCTACGCCGTCTGGGTAGAACTCCCGCAGGGGTACGACGAGTTGATGGCTATGGCCATCCGGCATGCTCAGGCCGATCATGAGACCTATGGGCACCACCTGCAGAAGAGGAAGCGGGATGAGGAGGAGGAAGACCGTCCCCGGGAAGAGAACCCCCCACCCGCCCAGGAAGTCAAGCCCAATCAGCGGACCGATAACCGCACCGCTCGGCCCAGCTGGAACGCCAACAACAGAAACTGGCCGCAGCGGCAGCAGAGGTCCTACTCTGATAAGCCCCAGAACGAGCACAAGCCGGCGCCGTTCCGCCAACAGCGCCCCCTAGCAATCATGCCAGCACCACCCCCGGCCAATCAAGAAGTCTTCACCGCTCTCACCACTTCCTACGAGGATATCCTACTTGAGAAAGGGAGTGTCATTCCCCCACCGCCCCCGAGAAGGTTCCCGAAGGGGAAACTTACAACGGCGCAGACGGGCAAGTACTGCTCGTACCATGATGAGGCTACTCACCGAACGAGCAAGTGCTACGCTCTCAGGCAAGCGGTGCAGGTTTTGATTGATAACGGCCAGCTCCAGCGGTACGTGGGGAAAAGAGGGACAGACCCCGACCGGGAGCATGACCAGTCTTGGTAAAACCCGCTAGTCTGAGCGGTTAGTTTGGCATAGTTAACGGTTCAACCGTTGTAAAAACAAATAAATATATATGCAAACTACCTTTGAGAAAATTTCACCGGCTCTGCCAGTTCCATTATATTCATATTCAAGCAAGTATACAAGCAGTAACCGATCCGAAAACATTACAAGGAAAAGGGCAAGAAAATCCTAAGGAGCTACGACTCCGCCTTCGGTAGGCAGTCCGCCAGCCTCTCCTGCGGTACCCTTGTCGTCGACGTCAGTTCCGGCGTGGACTTCGGCCCGGGCAGACTCGGCACCGTTGGTAAAAGAATCCAAGTCCGAGCGAATCGCTTCACCCGGCTGATCCTCCACCGCCTCCTGATGGGTGTCCGACTGCTCATGGATATCTCCTTCAGCAGCAGTCGACATCAGGGAAGTGTCTAGCCATCCCTTCCCCGCCCATTCCGTGTACGCATCCGAGATGCCTTCCTCCCTGGCCTTCACCAGAAACTCCAGGAACTGATCGCTCTCACGGTATTTGAGAGCGACCCGCTCGAAGAGTTCTGGGTCATCTTCCCCGGCCGGAGCAGCAGAGGCGGCGCGCAGAGCAGCAGCTCCCACTTGGAGCTCGTCCACCTAGGACTCCAGTTCCGCCCTCTCCTTCTCCAGAAGCTAGTTCTGCTCCGCCAGCTCCGCCTTCTCCTTATCCAGGATCCGGTTCTGCTCCTCCAGCTTCTTGGCCCTCTCCTCCGATCTGGCCTTCTCCCGATCCGAGCGAGACTTCTCCACCTCCAGGCGCTGCCGGGTTTCGGATAGAGCAGTGATCTGTCTCTGCAGCTCCGACAGCCCCTCGCTCGCGTCCGGTTCGTACAGACTGTACAGCAACTGCGCAACACCAAAGAGTTAGTCAAGCAGCAAAGCAAAGCAAGTTAGTCAAGCACTACAGGGGTACCGTGCGGTACTTACTCGGAGGACGGATTCCTTGCATTTTGGACGATTCCCGCCCGCCAGGACTCCAGCAACCCCGGGCTTATCCAGACCAAGGCCGGCCAGGTCCGCCGCCACCTGCTGCGCGATTGCACCACTCAGGCTTCCCCTTGATGCATCCGCAGACGCTGGACTACTCTGCCGAGCAGCAGCAGCAGGCAGCATTCTCCCCGGCAGCGGTGGTCTGCGAACCGCTGGTAATCCTGAACCGTTTGGCCAGGTTCTCCCGTGCCGACCCACCAGTCAGCGTCACCAGCGCAGAGGAAGGAACGTCCCCGACCTTCCGTTTCTCTCCCCGGCCCTCCGAAGAAGAAGATCGTGCGCATACGGGGGCAGGGCGGGCCACGCGCCGCACAGGCACCGGGCGGTTGGGGATCATGTTCACTCCACCGGGAATCTTTAAGGATCCCCCGGTGCTCTTGCCCTTTCCGGGCGCCAGAAGGCCCGCGACATGATGAGTCTTCACCCGCTTCAGGACATAGGCGTCCTCATCAACGTCTATGACCCTCCGCTCCGCATGGGTCGTAAGCCGGCAGGACCCGTCCTCCACCGACGTCCGCGAGACGATCTCGGCTTTCTCCTTCAGCTGGTTGAGGAGGTCTTCCCCGTCCATGGAGAGAGTGGTTTCGGGCTTGATAGTCGCCCGGGAAGATGCACCTGCAAGGAAGGCAAACGGTTAGTATTTTGCAAAGGTCTAGCATAAAGTATCACCGCTCAAGGGCTCCCTACGCACCGGGACCCCGCCCAAGCTGGCAGTATTCCAGCACTTCCCGCTGGATGAAGTTGTAAGAACTCCGTTCCAGATCGTCCCAACACCCGGTTATGGTTGAGATCCTCTTACGCTCCAGGTCGGATAGTTCATACGACTGGTCGCCAATGGGTTGGAAGGCGCCAGGAACACAGTACATTTTATTCTTCGCCTGCCACTTCCCTCCTACCATCACCACCTTCTTCCTCCAGCTGTTGTCTACCCATGAAGGCATATGGGTGACGATCAGTGGAGCCTTCCGGGTGTTGAAGGACAGGCAACCATGGGACCCCTGCTTCCGGGAGTACGACAGCCTGTACAAGGCCCGGAACTCGTTCACCGTGGGGATGTTCATCCCGGAGAACTCGTACAAGCAGCCGAGGCTCAGTAGTCGTCTCCACTGCAGTCCGGGAAGCTGCGCGGGTGACACTTGCAGAGCGCTGAGCATATACTGCACGTAGTGTGGCAGCGGGAACGAGAGTCCATGCCGAAACTGATCCTGATGCGCGGCAACCCAACCTTTTTCCGGGTTGCAGGCTGACTCTCCAGGATTCAAGGGTCGTAGCAGAACGTTATCCGGGATACCCCACGCTTCCCGCAGCTCTTCAATCTCTTCCGGGGTCATGCTCTCCTCCGGTTCGTCACACACCACAACGTGCTTCCTACTGCCGATGGTATAGCTCGCAACCGGAGCATCTGCAAGACGCACCCCGTGCGGTATTTCAGTCTCCGAGGATTCAGTCCCGGAAGGCGAAGAGGAGGATGGAGTCGAAACCCTGCTCCCGGAGCAGTCAGCAACTTCGGTCTCCAGAGATTCCGAACTCAGCCAGTCGTCCAGCCTCTGCGCATCATCCACGAGGGGACCTCTGGCAGCCGATTCGGAAGCCCGGTCAGAATTTGAAGACGACATCTTAACCTAGGGGAAGAACACAAAGCCCTAGCGCTTGTCAGCAACAGGTACAACAACGCCTTCTACGGCCTCTCCCCAAGTTCGCCGCAAAGCAGTTCCGTCAGCGGCAGAGATCCCTCCCCCCCCGCCGCAAAAACAGCAAAAGCCAAGAACAAGAATAACGATGGGGCAAAGAAATCAAACTTACCGATTAGTATGCTCAACTGAGGACAATCGGCCCGGGGAAAGCAGCGCGCAATGGTGGGGAGCGTTCAAAGAAAACAGATCTCGTGAGGCAAGAAGGGCTCAGAGGGCTCGCCGGATTTCTCCTTTTCTCTTAGTCTCTCTAAAGTAAGAAGCAACGACAGAAAGAAGAGCAGAAGAGGCCCTTTTATAGAGGGGACCAATGCCCTAGGCAATCGAAATCCCTCCAAAATAAGTAATCAGAGCAACTCAAAAGCCTGCGAATCCAGGCCCTTCATCTCAAGACCGCCCCGCGTTGGCACGTGTCCCAGCGTTGGTAACCTCCCCATGCCATCATGACTGACGGGACTGATGGACTTCCTCCTTAAATGCATGTCAGCCACTTGTCCCACACACTGGCGGCAGGAAGGTAGGAACGGGAATCAAGGAGTCAGGCCCTCCCACTTCCTCAAATTCCACGCTTGCACGACAATCTTCGATGCATTTCTCGAAGACCTCTCTCGCGGTTATGATCATCCAACCGCTTGGAGAGCACCATCCGGGTATGAAGCCTCGTCTCGATATGGCTGGACGCCCGGTCGAGGACCGCCCGGCACCATGACAGTTCGCGGTTATGATCATTCAACCGGCTGCATGGCTTCTTCATCGCATATTACTGGAGACCTCGTCCGGATATGGCATTACGTCCGGACAACGGTCGAGGTCTGTCCAGTCGCATTTCTTTTGGGGGACTCGTCTCGATATGGCAGGACGCCCGGTCGAGTTCCGCCCACCGGTTTCGACGCATCCAACCGGCTCCAGAGCACATTCCGGGAATAGGATCCACCCGGCCCCATGGCACTTCACTGGGGGACTCGTCCGGAGATGGCATGATGTCCGGGCACCGGCCGAGTCCCGCCCAGTACCATGGCTGACCCCGGTCATGAGAACATTCGACCGGCTTGGGCTTTATACACCCGGGTGAGTTTACATCTAACCCATGTACGCTTGTCCAGCAGGATAAAAACCCTGCATCGCACTAGCTGCAGCAACAGGGGGATGCATGGCGAGCTTTGTCACCTCAACGCCGCCCCCCTACCAGGAACATAATGCACCTGGCCCATGGCACTTCACTGGGGGACTCGTCCGGAGATGGCATGATGTCTGGGCACCGGTCGAGTTCCGCCCAATACCATGGCTGACACCGGTCGAAAATATTCGACCGGCGGGCTTTATACACCCGGGCGAGTCTGCATCTAACCCATGCACGCTTGTCCAGCAGGATAAAAACTCTGCATCGCATTGAAAGGCGATCAAACATGGGGCTACATGGCGAGCTTTGTCACCTCAATGCTACCCCCTTACCTCAACGCTTATTCAATATAAGCTGAGAAGAACTAGCAAGTGTTCACCGGTGCTTCAAACAGGCCGCAACACCAGGGTAATCTCCCTGCAGCCTAGCAATGGGAAACTCGTCTCCATATGGCAGATAGCCCGGTAGAGGCTCAGTGAATCCCGTTTCGGCAGATAGCCCGGTAGAGGCTCAGTGAATCCCGTTTCGGCAGATAGTCCGGTAGAGGCTCAGTGAATCCCGTTTCGGCATATCGCCTGGTAGAGGTTCAGTGAACTCCGCTCCGCTTCGATTCGGCAGATCGACCAGTTGAAGCCTAGTGAAGCTCCGCTTCGTACCGATAGGGCAGAGTGCCCGGCCGAAAATTCCGTGCACATTCCTTGCATGGCGGATTTCAACGCCTCATTATCATCCCATGCACAAATCTCTTGCATGGCGGATTTCAACGCCTCAATATCATTCCATGCACACATCTGTTGCATGGCATCATAGCATCATAACATCATGGCATCATCATTATCATCTTGGCTCCATGCTCATAACACCACAACACTTAGCCATATTACTGCTTATATTGCAAGTGTGCTTATAAACTATTGCTTCCCATCGGTAACAGGTACTCACCTCGGTCACGCCCAATCTTTAACGCGGACTTGGGGGACTGGGCACCGGTAGATTGGTAGCCCTGCGGGTCTGCGGGACAAGAGCAAGACAGATTTAAGTCCCCATTCAAGATTGCACTTGACCGGGAACTTGGGGGACTTGTTGACAGTAGCCGCAGAGAGGCTACAGCAGGCCCACAGACCCGCAGTAAGCGCACCAGGGCCCGGCCCAAGGGTCGGGACCGGATCACCAGCACCCGGCCTCGGGGCCTGGCACTCTATCCTGCCTCCAGGGACCCAGGGGCCGGGGGCGCCAGCCTGCCTAAGAGGGCACCAGAAAGTATAAACAGAAGGGAACCAGTCCCACATCGAAGAGTAAGGCCAGTCCTTACCTCCAACCACCTATATATGGGCCCCAACTACCTTCTTTATGAGGTAACTCGTCTCTCTCCCCGCTTACATACGTGCCTTGGTTATATACATTCCAACTATACTAACTTAGGCATCGGAGAGGTGAAGGCCGGCCAGCCCGGTATTCCCCTTAGTGAGCAGGATTGCAGGAGATAGAGGTGGATTCATCAAGTATCTACTAGACCCCCGAGTTTAGGCAGAAACAACCGCCCATCTGACCAGCCACCCGCTAGTTTCTGGATTTTACAAGATTTGCCACAAAGGGTGATTGGTAAACAGGGTGATGGAGTGAACTTGGAAGTAATGTATTAGCTTCTTGGCACTAACGATCATTGTCAGCTTTTCAATATCTGGGTTGTTGACAGTATATATGGTGCACAGCCAAGCACATCCGGCGACCTCGTGGACCGTGCAACCGGCATTAGGGGTCCTACTTCCGGCATCTAGCGGGTAGACCAGCACTCCGGCTACATCTCCATTGTTCCACATCACCGGTGCCGCACTCGGAAGCAGTGCCACCGGGCGCCTGAAGTAGCTTCGTGAGTAGGGAATTATGTAATAGTGTAATAAGCATCCCACATTGGAAACATTGTAAAGGAGGGAGCCTTCCTTCCCTATAAATAGGAGGCTTCCCCCTTAGTATTAAGGATCTGGGATCCAAGGCACTCCATCCTTGTAACCCGATGGCTTATTGGCCACTCCTACTGGATTCCAAGTGGACGTAGCCGTGCCCTCCGATGGCACGGTGAACCACTATACTCGCTGTGTTCTTTATAGCTTTATTATTGTGCTTCTGCCAGGCCTACGAGTTTGTACAGAAACACGGGTATCTACTCTTTGCCCCGGTGAATCCCTTCCCCGCGTAGTATACCCGGAGCTCCAGGGTTCCCTCCTTCCTGATCGAAGCTAAGCTTACGAAAGTTTCTAACGCGGCGATGTAGAGGTACAACATTTCTCTCGACACTTGTTTTGATAGAAGTAGTACCGCCGGTAGATATGCTTTGATGGATGGATTAAAATGATGCCTCATGCTCCGGCGCTCAATTGATCTTCTTGAATTGTTGGGCCTTTAGCAGTTTGAGGAAGGAGGTGCACTTCTCAGTTAACTGGGAGATAAATCTGGCTTGTTTCTGCACAAACCCTGAGGCCTGGTAGATACAGATGAATGAACGAGAGCCGAGGCTCGCATGCAATAATAAACCCTGCAATCGTTAGTAGTATAGACATAAGTAGGGATCGTTCTAGGCCGGGGATTAAGGGTACCTGAGATATGAAATTGTTAGACAAAAACATATACATATATATACAAAATCGTCACAAATATGGGGATAGGTGGTACGGCAGCAAGGCTGCCACTAATGCTAGGCACGAAATAAATTGCTGAAAAATAAATCCTAAGTCTAATATTTACAAGTTTGGTCGACATTCTTCCACAAAGCACTAACACAAAAGCAATCAAAACACATGGCAAACAAGCAAGTGAGACTCACGGCAAAGTATTAAAGCGTTCTAGACTCAACTTAACTCCAACCCAACTAGAGCCGCAACGGCCATCTAATTGTTAGACTTCTCTTGTACTTAGAATTAACTCAGCGTATAATCCTAATCTTGTTACTAACCGGTTTACATGACACGCAGCGTCGACACATGAACTAGCTAGTAAATACGCACAAAGTCCTTTTTAATTGGAAACAAGTCAATAGAGTAAGGTTGTCAATCATCTCTTCAACAAGCATGTTCATTTAAACTACTCTAACCCTCATGAAAAACAACACAAACTAAGTAACTCGTTGATTACCTAATCCATATTAATTTTTCGGCTAATGAGATTAATAATCTAAGTATTGCAATTACATAGGCTACCAATCTTTAAGCACACGAATTTAAAGAACAAGTCAAGAAAACCCTAAAATCAATTTAACACATGTTTTTGCCGAAAATCCTAATTACTAGTTCATCATGTATTTTCCTTACTCTTTAGCATGCAATCCATATTCTTACATCTAAAACATCACTTAAAGATAAAGAAAATAAATTGACATGCAAATCATAAAACCAAATTTCAATCCAATTCATACATAGACATAAAAATTGAAACCAAGAATTCATGCTAACTTTATAGACAAAGTTTAACATAACTACAACAAAAATTACAAAGCCAAGAGAAGGGAGTGGATCACACATTAGAAACCTTGAAGACTTCGACTTGTATGGATCCGGTGGTTGATGGTGTTCAGATGGACTGCTGCTCGGTAGTGATGTATCGGCAGCAAGGAAACAAAGGTTCGGCAGGAAACTTTGGTGTGGTGGAGGTGGTTTTGGCTAGGGTTTTTGTGTAGGATTCTTGGGGAAATTTAGGTAGAGCTTTGGCTAGATTTTTGCTTTGGAATGTGACCCCTTTTTCTGTGTAAAAGTTGGCTATTTATAGAGGGAGAGCTAGGTATTGCCGGCAGCCCCTCTTGCATAAGGATTTCAGAAAACCTAGTGGAATAAGGTTTGAAACCTTCCTTTCATAGTTCAATTAGGTTTTCTTTTTCTGAATTTTTCTTCAAGGCTTGGGCTTCACATCTTCATGGACTTCTTGTATGATCTTGGACTTCACTTGATGTGTCTTGGTCCATCGAAAATGCCCCACTTGCCGGCAGCACACAAAGGCATCCGATCTGCCCCAAATCGGCAGCTTCTCCTAGTTTGACTAGGAGAACTTCTTTCTTCAATTTTTCTTCAATGCCATGGCCTAGTGTCTTCCTCTTCCCTTCATAAAGCTTGAACCATCTTCAAAAATGCATTTGTGCACCATTTGGTCCATTAAAAACAGAAAACACAAAAAGGGGGCAGTAGGTTCCTGGAATCGGCAGATTTGACCTTGTTGCAGTAATTCGGCATATCTCCATCCTCGGAGCTCCAATTGATGCGATTCCAAGTCTCAGATAAACTAGACACATATGGCCACCTCCCCATAAAACAGTTCAATCAAACTCCTTGTGAGTCGTCGGGAATGATTTTTCGAAGTTGGAACAAAGTCCCCGGAAAATCCTGGAAGCCCCTGGATTGGAATGCTCGGACTGCCGTTTTGCAGCCAACTTTTGGGTGGCTTCCCGAACTCCAATTGATCTGAAATTTTAACACAACATTCCTCAACATATGAATATTAAGCACACCAAATTTCATAGAATTCGGACAAGGATAGATCATATTTGTACTCGTCACAAAATCGCGAAAAAGACATATTTTGCACTATTTTCCAGATTTCTCATACTTAGTCATTTTTCGGACAATTAAACACATTTCACCAAAACTCTACCAAAATTTACATTAACTATATTATGACTCTATCTTAGACAAATAAGAGTTAAACAAAGCATAAATGAGGGCATAAGCATATAATATCATCGCACATTGTGCTCCTATCAATGAATCCTCGTGTGATCTCCTGCAAACCTGCTTACTAAGGGGAATACCGGGCGGGCCGGTCTTCTCCTCTCCGATGCCTAAGTTAGTATAGTTGGAATAGATATAACTTGAGCACGTATGTAAGCGGTGAGAGAGATCAGTTACCTATTAATGAGGGTAGTTGGTGCCCTTATATAGGTGGCCGGTCATGAGGCTTGGCCTTACCCTTCGATGTGGGACTGGTTCCCTTCAAAGGGCAGCTCTGGTGACCTCTTTGGCAGGCAGGCGCTCTCGGTCCCAGGGTCCCTGGTGGCAAGATAGACTGCTGGACCCCGAGGCCGGGTGCTGGTGGTCCGGTCCCGAGCCTCCGGCCGGGCCCTGGTACACTAGCTGCGGGTCTGTGGGCCTGCTGTAGCCCCTCTATGGCTACTGTCAACAAGTCCCCCAAGTTCCCGATCAAGTGCAATCTTGAATGGGGACTTAATCTGTCTTGTCCTTGCCCTGCAGACCCGCAGGGTTACCAACCCAACGGTGCCCAGTCCCCCAAGTCCGCGTTGAAGATTGGGCGTGACCGGGGTGAGTACCTATTACCGATGGTGAGCAACAATTTATAAGTACGTTTGTAATATAAGTAGCACTGTGCTCAAGTGTTGTGGTGCTATGAGCATGGAGTGGGGTGAAACCCGGAGAGTGCATGAGATGATGCCATGCAACAGATGTGTGCATGGAATGATAATGGGGTGTTGAAATCTGCCATGCGATAGATGGTGCATGGAATGATAATGGGGCGTTGAAATCCGCCATGCGATAGATGGTGCATGGAATTTTAACCGGGCGCTCTGCCAGATCGGTACGGAGCGGAGTTCACTGGGCCTCTACCGGGCGTTCTGCCAAATCGGTACGAAGCAGAGTTTACTGGGCCTCTACCGGGCGTTCTGCCAAATCGGTATGGAGCGGAGTTCACTGGGCCTCTACCGGGCGTTCTGCCAAATCGATACGAAGCGGAGTTTACTAGGCCTCTACCGGGCGTTCTGCCAAATCGGTATGAAGCGGAGAGCATGGGACCTCGACCGAGCGTTCTGCCATATCGAGACGAGTCCATGAGCATGGGACCTCGACCGGGCGTTCTGCCATATCGAGACGAGTCCATATTGCTAGGCTGCGGGGGGTGGCCCCGGTGTTGCGGTCTGTTTGAAGCACCGGTCAACACTTGCTAGTTCTTCTCAGCTTGTGTTGATTAAGCGTTGAATGTAACCGGTGGGCGGATCTCGACCGGGCGTTCTGCCATATCGAGACGAGTCCCCCAGTGAGATGCCATGCAGCCGGTTGAATGATACCTAACCGTGAACTGGCATGGTACCGGATGGATGGCTCATACCCGGAACGATGCTCTTGATGCGGTTTGGGAAACTATAACCGATAAGAGGTCTTCAAGCCGGTTGAAAGATCATAACCGCTAAGATGCAGCTGGGTGGACCTCGACCGGGCATTCTGCCATATCGAGACGAGTCCCCCAGTGAAATGCAGTGAAGATGCCATGCAGCCGGTTGAATGATCATAACCGCGAACTGCCATGGAACCGGATGGATGGCTCATACCCGGAACGATGCTCTTGATGCGGTTTGGGAAACCATAACCGATAAGAGGTCTTCAAGCCGGTTGAAAGATCATAACCGGTAAGATGCAGCTGGGTGGACCTCGACCGGGCGTTCTGCCATATCGAGACGAGTCCCCCAGTGAAATGCAGTGACGATGCCATGCAGCCGGTTGAATGATCATAACCGCGAACTGCCATGGAACCGGATGGATGGCTCATACCCGGGATAGTGCTCTCGAAGCGGTTTGGGAAACCATAACCGATAAGAGGTCTTCAAGCCGGTTGAAAGATCATAACCGGTAAGATGCAGCTGCGGAGCCTAGGGAAGTGGAGGGGCGCCTGACGCCTCGGTTCCCGCTCCCAACCACCCTGTCGCCAGCATGCGAGACAAGTGGCTGACATGCATTTAAGGAGGAAGTCCATCAGTCCCATCAGTTATGATGGTATGGGCAGTTTACCAATGTTGGGATACGTGCCAGTAGGGAGCGGTCTTGAGATGGAGGGCCTGGATTCGCAGGCGTTTGAGTTGCCATGATTGCGTGTTTTAGAGGGATTTCAAATGCCTAGGGCACTGGTCCCCTCTATAAAAAGGTATCTTCTGCTCTTCTTTCTGTTTTTGCTTCCTGCTTTAGAGAGACTAAGAGAAAGAGAGAAATCCGGCGAAAGCTCTCAGTTCCTTGGCCTACGACCTTCGTTGCTCTCAAGCGCCCTTCAGTTGCTTCCTACCATTGCTCGCTGCTTTTGCAGGGCGGACTTTCCTCGGTTGAGCATATTAATCGGTAAGTTGTTGCTTTCCTTGCCCCGGTGTTTGTTCTTGTTTTTGCTTTTGGTGTTTTACGGCGGGGGGGGGGGGGGGGGGGGGGGTGGAGGGATCTCTGTCGCCGACTGAGTTGTTTTAATCGGAGCGTCTGCGGCGATCTTGGGGAGGGGCCGCAGAGGGCGCTGTTCTAGCCTGTTGCTGACCAGCGTTAGGGTTTTGTTTTTCTTCTCCTTAGGTTAAGATGTCTTCTTCAAGTTCTGATGGGGCTTCCGAATCGGCTGCCAGGCGTCCTATCGCGGACGATGTGGAGAGATTGGAGGACTGGCTTGGTTCGGAATCCCCGGAGATCGAAGTCGCTGACCGCTCTGGGAGCGGGGCTTCGTCTTCGTCTTCGTCTTCCGGGTCCGAATCCCCGGAGACTGAAATACCGCACGGGTGCGCCTTGCCGGTGCTCCGCCCGTGAGCTACACCATCGGTAGAGGAAAAGGTGTCGTGGTGTGGTGTGTGATGAACCGGAGGGTAGCATGACCCCTGGAGAGATTGCAGCGTTCCGGGAAACGTGGAGTATCCCGGATGAAGTCTTGCTGCGACCACTGAATCCTAGAGAGTCAGCCTGCAACTCGGAGGCAGGTTCGGTTGCCGTGCATCAGGATCAGTTCCGGCATGGATTCTCGCTCCCGCTGTCAGATTTCGTGCAGTATATGCTCAGTGCGCTGCAAGTGTCGCCCGCGCAGCTTCCTGGGCTCCAGTGGAGGCGACTACTGAGCCTCGGCTGCCTATATGAGCTGTCCGGAATGAGTATGCCAACGGTACACGAATTCCGGGCCTTGTATAGGTTGTCCTACTCGAGGAAGCAGGGGTCCCGGGGTTGCCTGTCCTTCAACGCCCGGGCAGGTCAATCGATCATCACCAATATGCCTTCCTAGGTAGATAACAGCTGGAGAAAGAAGGTGGTGATGGCGGGCGGGAAGTGGCAGATGAGTAGGAAGATGTACCGGGTTCCTGGCGCCTTCCAGCCTATTGGCGACCAGTCGTTCGAGCTATCCGAGCTGGAGCAGGAGAGGATCTCAACTGTACTTGGATGTTGGGATGATCTGGAACGGAGTTCCTACAACTTCATCCGGCGAGAAGTGCTGGAATACTGTTGTCTCGGGCGGGATCCCGGTGTGTAGCAAGCCCTAGCGGTGACACTTGTGCTAGCTCTGTTTTAAAATACTAACCGTTTGCTTGTCCTGCAAGTGCATCTTCCCGGGCGGTCATCAAGCCCGAAACCACTCTCTCTATGGACGGTGAAGACCTTCTTAACAAGCTGAAGGAGAAAGGCGAGACCGTCTCGCGGACCTCGGTGGACGAGGAGTCCGGTCGGCTCACGGTTCATCCCGAGCTGAGGGCCATGGATGTTGACGACGGCGCCTACATCCTGAGGCGTGTGAAGAGCCATCCCGCTGCGCCCAAGGCGGTCTTACCGGGGAGCCAGTGAGGATTCCCGGTGGAGTGAGCCGGATCCCCAACCGTCCGGGGGCAGCTGCGCTCGTGACCCGGGTCTCCCGGGTAGGCGCACAATCTTCTTCTTCTGCGGACGGCCGGGGAGAGAAACGGAGGGGCGCCGACATTCCTCCCTCCACGCTGGTGACGCTTACCGGCGGTTCGTCCAGGGAGAGCCTGGCCAAACGGCTCAAGATAACCAGCGGTGCGCCTGGCTCCGCTGGGGAGAAGGCTGCCACCGCTCGGCAGAGTAGCCCCGCGCCCGCGGAGGCACCGAGGGGAAGCCCGGACAGTGCATTCGTCCGGCAGGTGGCAGCGGACCTGGCTAGCCTTGGCCTGGACAGACTTGGGGTCACTGGTACCCTGGCGGGCGGGAACCGCCCAAAATGCAAGGAATCCGTCCTCCGGGTAAGCACTAACTGGTGCAACTACACTGCTTGTAGCTTGTTTCTCTTACAGCCTGATTAACTGTCGCTGCTGTTGTGCAGTTGCTGTACAGTCTGTACCAACCGAACGTGAGCGAGGAACTGCCGGACATGAAGAGGCCGATAGCTGCTTTATCAGAGGCCCGACAGCGCCTGGAGGTGGAGAAGGCCCGCTCGGATCGGGAGAAGGCCAGATCGGAGGAGAGGGCCAAGAAGCAGGAGGAGCAGATCCGAACCCTGGAGAGGGAGAAGGAGCGGGCCGAAGCTGAGAGGGCCGCGCTGGAAGCCAAGGTGGATGAGCTCCAGATGGGAGCCACCGCTCTGCGCGCCGATGCCGCTGCTGCTACCGGGGAGGAGGACCTGGAACTCTATGAGCGGTTCGTTCTCAAGTACCATCAGAGCGACCAGTTCCTGGAGTTCCTGGAGCAGGCCAGGGAATCGGGCATCTCAGATGCGTACGAGGAATGGGCAGAGAAGGGGTGGCTGGACACTTCCCAGATGCCGACTGCTGCTGAAGGATATATCCATGAGCAGTCGGACATCCATCAGCAGCCGGTGGAGGGGCAGCCGGAAGAAGTGATTCGCTCGGACTTGGATTCTTTTACCAACGGTACCAAGTCTCCCCGAGCCAGAGCCAGCGCCGGAACAGAGGTCGACGACGAGGCTACCGCAGGAGAGGCTGGCGGATTGCCCGCTGAGGGTGGAGGCGTGGCTCCTTAGGATTTTGCTCTTGCTCTTTTTCTTGTAATCCCTCCGGAACGGTTACTGCTTGTATAATTGCTTGACTATGAATATATTTGAATTTGTTTTAATCGGATCTCTGTCGCCGACTGAGTTGTTTTAATCGGAGCGTCTGCAGCGATCTTGGGGAGGGGCCGCAGAGGGCGCTGTTCTAGCCTGTTGCTGACCAGCGTTAGGGTTTTGTTTTTCTTCTCCTTAGGTTAAGATGTCTTCTTCAAGTTCTGATGGGGCTTCCGAATCGGCTGCCAGGCGTCCTATCGCGGACGATGTGGAGAGATTGGAGGACTGGCTTGGTTCGGAATCCCCGGAGATCGAAGTCGCTGACCGCTCTGGGAGCGGGGCTTCGTCTTCGTCTTCGTCTTCCGGGTCCGAATCCCCGGAGACTGAAATACCGCACGGGTGCGCCTTGCCGGTGCTCCGCCCGTGAGCTACACCATCGGTAGAGGAAAAGGTGTCGTGGTGTGGTGTGTGATGAACCGGAGGGTAGCATGACCCCTGGAGAGATTGCAGCGTTCCGGGAAACGTGGAGTATCCCGGATGAAGTCTTGCTGCGACCACTGAATCCTAGAGAGTCAGCCTGCAACTCGGAGGCAGGTTCGGTTGCCGTGCATCAGGATCAGTTCCGGCATGGATTCTCGCTCCCGCTGTCAGATTTCGTGCAGTATATGCTCAGTGCGCTGCAAGTGTCGCCCGCGCAGCTTCCTGGGCTCCAGTGGAGGCGACTACTGAGCCTCGGCTGCCTATATGAGCTGTCCGGAATGAGTATGCCAACGGTACACGAATTCCGGGCCTTGTATAGGTTGTCCTACTCGAGGAAGCAGGGGTCCCGGGGTTGCCTGTCCTTCAACGCCCGGGCAGGTCAATCGATCATCACCAATATGCCTTCCTAGGTAGATAACAGCTGGAGAAAGAAGGTGGTGATGGCGGGCGGGAAGTGGCAGATGAGTAGGAAGATGTACCGGGTTCCTGGCGCCTTCCAGCCTATTGGCGACCAGTCGTTCGAGCTATCCGAGCTGGAGCAGGAGAGGATCTCAACTGTACTTGGATGTTGGGATGATCTGGAACGGAGTTCCTACAACTTCATCCGGCGAGAAGTGCTGGAATACTGTTGTCTCGGGCGGGATCCCGGTGTGTAGCAAGCCCTAGCGGTGACACTTGTGCTAGCTCTGTTTTAAAATACTAACCGTTTGCTTGTCCTGCAAGTGCATCTTCCCGGGCGGTCATCAAGCCCGAAACCACTCTCTCTATGGACGGTGAAGACCTTCTTAACAAGCTGAAGGAGAAAGGCGAGACCGTCTCGCGGACCTCGGTGGACGAGGAGTCCGGTCGGCTCACGGTTCATCCCGAGCTGAGGGCCATGGATGTTGACGACGGCGCCTACATCCTGAGGCGTGTGAAGAGCCATCCCGCTGCGCCCAAGGCGGTCTTACCGGGGAGCCAGTGAGGATTCCCGGTGGAGTGAGCCGGATCCCCAACCGTCCGGGGGCAGCTGCGCTCGTGACCCGGGTCTCCCGGGTAGGCGCACAATCTTCTTCTTCTGCGGACGGCCGGGGAGAGAAACGGAGGGGCGCCGACATTCCTCCCTCCACGCTGGTGACGCTTACCGGCGGTTCGTCCAGGGAGAGCCTGGCCAAACGGCTCAAGATAACCAGCGGTGCGCCTGGCTCCGCTGGGGAGAAGGCTGCCACCGCTCGGCAGAGTAGCCCCGCGCCCGCGGAGGCACCGAGGGGAAGCCCGGACAGTGCATTCGTCCGGCAGGTGGCAGCGGACCTGGCTAGCCTTGGCCTGGACAGACTTGGGGTCACTGGTACCCTGGCGGGCGGGAACCGCCCAAAATGCAAGGAATCCGTCCTCCGGGTAAGCACTAACTGGTGCAACTACACTGCTTGTAGCTTGTTTCTCTTACAGCCTGATTAACTGTCGCTGCTGTTGTGCAGTTGCTGTACAGTCTGTACCAACCGAACGTGAGCGAGGAACTGCCGGACATGAAGAGGCCGATAGCTGCTTTATCAGAGGCCCGACAGCGCCTGGAGGTGGAGAAGGCCCGCTCGGATCGGGAGAAGGCCAGATCGGAGGAGAGGGCCAAGAAGCAGGAGGAGCAGATCCGAACCCTGGAGAGGGAGAAGGAGCGGGCCGAAGCTGAGAGGGCCGCGCTGGAAGCCAAGGTGGATGAGCTCCAGATGGGAGCCACCGCTCTGCGCGCCGATGCCGCTGCTGCTACCGGGGAGGAGGACCTGGAACTCTATGAGCGGTTCGTTCTCAAGTACCATCAGAGCGACCAGTTCCTGGAGTTCCTGGAGCAGGCCAGGGAATCGGGCATCTCAGATGCGTACGAGGAATGGGCAGAGAAGGGGTGGCTGGACACTTCCCAGATGCCGACTGCTGCTGAAGGATATATCCATGAGCAGTCGGACATCCATCAGCAGCCGGTGGAGGGGCAGCCGGAAGAAGTGATTCGCTCGGACTTGGATTCTTTTACCAACGGTACCAAGTCTCCCCGAGCCAGAGCCAGCGCCGGAACAGAGGTCGACGACGAGGCTACCGCAGGAGAGGCTGGCGGATTGCCCGCTGAGGGTGGAGGCGTGGCTCCTTAGGATTTTGCTCTTGCTCTTTTTCTTGTAATCCCTCCGGAACGGTTACTGCTTGTATAATTGCTTGACTATGAATATATTTGAATTTGCGGAGCCGGTAGAATTTCTCAAAAGTAGTTTGCATATATATCTTGTGGTGTTACAACGGTTGAACCGGATGTATGCCAAACTAACCGGAGGCTTGGGCGAGCCTACCAGCCTTGGTCTTGCTCCCGGTCGGGATCTGCTCTCCTTTCCCCTACGTACCGCTGGAGCTGGCCGTTATTAATCAAATCCTGCACCGCTGTCTTGAGAGCACGGCACTGACTCGTCCGATGAGTAGCTTCATCATGATAGGAGCAATACTTGCCCGTTTGTGCTGTGGTAAGTTTCCCCTTCGGGTACTTTCTCTTGGGCGGTGGGGGAATGGCGTTCCCGTTCTCAAGAAAAATATCCTCATATGAAGAGGTGAGAGCGGTGAAGACCTCTTGACCGGCCGGTGGTGCTGACATGATTACCAGGGGGCGTTCTTGCCGGTACGACGCCGGCTTGTGCTCGCCCTGGGGCTTATCAGGATAAGGCCTCTGCTGCCTTTGCGCCCAGTTTCTGTTGTTGTGCCGGTTGGGTCGAGCGGCGCGGTTCTCGGTCCGCTGACTGGGCTTGTCCTCCTGGCTGGGCGGGGGGTTCTCCTCCCGGGGATGGTCTTCCTGCTGCTCATCCCGCTTCCTCTTCAGCAGGTGGTGCTCATATGTCTCGTGATCGGCCTGAGCAGGCCGGATGGCCATAGCCATCAACTCGTCATACCCCTGCGGGAGTTCTACCCGAACGGCATAGGAAAACTTCCCCGGCCGGAGCCCCTGCTTAAACGCCATCTCGGCGATGCCCTTGTCTAGGTTCCGAACCCCGGCCGTTGCCGTCTGCCAACGGTTGACAAAGGTCCTCAGCTCTTCTCCGGGGGCTTGCATGCAGTTGAAGAGGATGGTCGACGTCCGGGCTCCCTCGACTCGGAGGATGAAGCGGCCTACAAACCGGTCGGCTAACTGTTCGAAAGCCTCGATCGAGCTCGCCGGAAGCTCATAGAACCAGCTGAGCGCCTCTCTAGACAGAGTTTCCTGGAAGATGTTACAGCATACTGCATCAGAGTAGCCCTTGGCGCAGGTCTGGGACCGGAAACTGTCCAGGTGCTGGTACGGGCAGCCGGACCCTGAATAGGTGAGCTTGAGGGACTTCTGGTTACCAGACCTTCCCAATTCCATGACCCGGTGCGAGAAAGGGCCCATACGCTCATTGAACCGTGCGCCTTCCATCGGTCGTGCAGCTCTTCTCTCGTTGGCCTCCATTTGGGCCTTCAAATCCGACACAGTGTCGGCTAGCATCTGCAATGCCCGTGCAGCCGGGGTCTCGACTTCCTCCTCAAACGAAGTGTGGAACGGGCGGGGTGTTGGCGTGCTCTTCGGCGGACCTGCACCGGCCGGTGACCTGGTTCGCTCGGCATCACGGGTCCGACCGCCCGATGACTGCCCTGCCTCAAATTGCTGAGTTCGGACTGGCGGGGGTGCCGCTTGCGCCCTGTCCATAGCGTCGCTACGCTGTTGTCCTCTCTCTAGGGAGGCTACCAGGGCAGCGTTCACCGCCTCCATCTCTTCGTACCGGGCGTTGGACTTGGCCCTGTCCCTATCACCCTCCTCACGCAGACGGCTGACCTCTTTGGCCATTGCCCGTATCTCTCCCGCCATACCGCTCTGGTCGGGGCTGTAGGTGGGGTCCCGGTCACTGTCACAGTGCGGGCTCTCCGATCGGTCGCTCGGATCATCCGAGAACGTCAAGGAGAAGCCCCGGAGCACTGGTCCGTCTTCCTCTGCCGGGCCTTTCCCGCGCGAGCTGTCGTGGTGTCCCGGTCCCGGCATGCCGGACGGCCTTCCACAGCTCCCTCCTTCCTGACCGGTGCCCTGGTCGTCATGCGGCTCCCGCTTGACGACCGGGGTGGAGATGAGTGTTTGCACTAATGCAACACGCCCCTCCTCGGTGGTACCTCTCTCTTGCCTCGCTTCCGAACTCTCTGCCATCGGTAGATGCCTACACAGCTCTTTGTTCAAGATTCCCACAGACGGCGCCAATTGTTTCTACACAAACCCTGGGGCCTGGTAGATACAGATGAATCCTCGTGTGATCTCCTGCAAACCTGCTTACTAAGGGGAATACCGGGCGGGCCGGTCTTCTCCTATCCGATGCCTAAGTTAGTATAGTTGGAATAGATTTAACTTGAGCACGTATGTAAGCGGTGAGAGAGATCAGTTACCTATTAATGAGGGTAGTTGGGGCCCTTATATAGGTGGCCGGTCGTGAGGCTTAGCCTTACCCTTCGATGTGGGACTGGTTCCCTTCAAAGGGCAGCTCTGGTGACCTCTTTGGGAGGCAGACGCTCTCGGTCCCAGGGTCCCTGGTGGCAGGATAGACTACTGGACCTCGAGGTCGAGTGCTGGTGGTCTGGTCCCGAGCCTCTGGCCGGGCCCTGGTACACTAGCTGTGGGTCTGTGGGCCTGCTGTAGCCCCTCTGTGGCTACTGTCAACATGGCTAATACGGCTAACCGCCCGGTCAGAGTTTGGACTTTGTTGCGGTCCGTTGGAGACCCCATCTCCAGGATTTCCTGGACCTTGACCGGGTTGGCTTCTATTCCCCACTGGCTAATGACATGGCTTATGAATAATCCTTCTGAAATCCCAAATATGCATTTCTTTGAACTCAGTCGCATGTCGTACCTTAGCATCTTGCCTATCACCCGCTAGATCTCGTACATGGGCGTCAGCGGTCAGGCTTTTTACCAGCATATCATCCGCATAGACCTCCACTGTTTTGCCCATCTCTTGCTCTAAACCGCTGATATATTGGGCATGTCCTCACAGAACCATATAAATACCGAACTGTTCTCCTTAAGGAAACCGATAAGATCTTTCCTCACCTCCGGTGCCAGCTTCATTCCTATCACCACCGTTCTCTTCGGGTTCTCCTCCGAGATAGGTATCTCCTCAGTTTTTTCCGCGTTCGATGACCGCTTTGGCTTCTCCTCATCCCAGCTTGTATCGTCCCGGGGGTCGACGATTGGATCCGACGGTAGCACCCGGCCTGAAGCTATGAATACCTCCACCCGCCTTCTTTCGCCGCTCACTGCCTCAGTGTAATACTTCCGGGCAATCTTCTCATCTCCTCGGATGGTTATGAATCAGGTGGGAGATGACATCTTTAACTTCAACATGTGCCCGACTATGAACGTTTTCAGCCTTCATAGACCCAGTCTGCCGATAATGTCGTTGTATGAGGACAGACATTCGACTAAAATGAACTCCAGGTGTCGCTTTATTGTCATGTCCCCCTCCCCAAAGATCAATGGTAGGTAATCCGACCCCAACGGCTGGACTACCTCCCCTGAGAAACTTATCAGGGGATCGTTATCCTGAGATAACTTGTTCTTCACCCGGTTCAGCCCTTTATAAACTTCCCGGAACATCACATTCACTGATGCCTCGATATCGATTAATATCAGGCCGGTAATCCAGTGACCTATCTGAACTGTGATGAGGAAGGGATCGTCATTGGGTTGGATCAGATCATCCGACTCCTCTTTCTCATAAAACGTTACAGACTTCCAGCCGGTCTTTGCTACTTGTCCGCTTTTCTCCCCGAAGGCATATATATTTCTTTGCCTCTTATCGACCTCAGACATTGCTTCTTTGCCTTACCGGTGAGTTGATCGATGTGGGCCCCTCCATGGATTAAATTTATGCTGCCATGCACATCGATCCGATCCTGACCGTAGATTTGGATGACCCCTACATCCCGAGCGCAGCCCTTATACTGCTGCAACTTGCTGCTCTGGATCAATTATTCCACTGCCTTTTTCAGGGTAATACAATCGTTCGTCCGGTGCGTGGCCTCGTCGTGATAGGAGCAGTACTTGTCGGTATGCTCTCTAGTGAGATTCCTTTTCGGGTGCCTCTTCTCCGCCGGACGGGGAATACCGTTTGTTGGTGATATATATAGTGCACCGCCAAACATATTCGGCGACCTCGTGGACCGTCCGGCCGGCGTGATATGTCCTACTTCCGGCATGCCTCGGATAGACCAACACCCCGGCTACATTCCCAATGTCAGAAATCACCGGTGCCGCACCTGGAGGGCGTGCCACCGGGTACCTGAAGTAGCTTCCAGAAGTAGGATAAGTGTAATAGCATCCCACATTGGAAACATAGTGTAGGTGGGAGGCCTCCTTGCTTATAAATAGAAGGCTTCCCCTTTAAAGTTAGGGACCTTGGATACTTGCCACTCTTGGCATGTAACCACCCTGATGGCTTATTGGCCGACATACTATATTCCAAGTGGACGTAGCTGTGCCCTCCGATGGCACGGTGAACCACTATACGTGCTCGTGTCTAGTTATAGCTTTACTATTGTGCTTTTGTGAGTCCTCCCGGATTCTAGCAGAAACATTTAGCGTCGTCTGTGGGAAGCTAAACAAAAAGTTGCATTGCTCTACCAGCGGGTAGAGATCAATCGTTCCCTCCATCATTTAATTGTACCATCGACGGGCTGCATACCAGTATTTTTTTTTTCTTGGCCTTATCCGGGTTAGCAAGTCAGCCCAGCGGGCACGCAAGAGAGCTGGTCAACCTGCAGCAAGATGGCAGGCCGGGTCAGCAGCCAAGCTGGTCAACGGGTCCAGCAGACGGTCAACCATTCGTGTCAGCTCAATCCCAGACCCAGCCGGAAGTAGGCCCGGTTGAACCAGTTCACAAGTCAGCGGCCTAGTCAGGCGGTCCAGCGGGTTGGCCACCGCCATCTCCATTTTTTTTAGGCAGAATGCGCCAGCTCGCTTTCCGGGTCCATGAGCCCACCTCCGGATTCGTCAAAATTTTGGCCACCACCGAGCGGCGATCTATTGGGTCCCACCATGCCGAAAGTAGGAGATGAGCTCCCGCCGAGGAGGAGCTAGTGAACCACGCCTGCAAACCCGGCTTGGCGTATCCTCGCCCGGTCGGTAGAGGGTTGATGTCTTTGCTTCAAATTGGCCGCTCCAGTTTAGGGAAACTGGCAGAGTATCCGTCGAGTAATTATCAAATGTGGTCTCAGTTTAAGTATCCGAGTGGCACCGCCAGCTCGCTTCCCGGCCAACTTCATTCGATGACGACATCCCTCCGGAAATAAGGTTGCTAGCATGATCTTGCATATGGAGAAACGGTGTTATTTGTGTTCCTGTTGAAGTTGCATGCAGGTCACGGTTTCCGGGGTTTGGGTTATAATCTCCCGAGCACTAGTCGTTGTTTGACGTGAGCCTAAGCTCGCACGCAATAATAAACCCTGCAATCGTTAGTAGTATAGACATAAGTAGGGATCGTTCTAGCCGGGGATTAAGGGTACCTGAAATATGAGAATGTTAACAAAAATATTCACAAACATATATGCACACAATTGTCACACTTATATACATATATACGAATTTATCATGGGGGATGAAGATGAGGTTCGGCAGCAAGGACTGCCTCTATATCTAAGACACGAAAATAAACCTAAACTACTATATACAAGTGATCATCATCTCTCACAAAACATTTAGCACCAAGACTCTTTAACATATAAACTCACATGCAAGAAAGTAAGGAACAAGTATCAACATGTTTAAATTCAAAATTAGTTCCGACTACAACTTAGTTGTAAGACTTCTCAAGTTTTAAGACCGAACTTTTGGTTATGGGCCCTAAAGTTATGTTAATCCTTTTGAGACTTAACAATTAATCACAATAGTCTAAATCGGAGACATGCAAAACAAGCAAGGTTGTCAATCATCTTGTTTTAACATGTAAGAAATCCAAAGTACTATACCCTAAGTGAGCAAAAACAAATCAAGGCAACCTTTTGAGTATCTAGCCATATTTGTTATTACTCGGGTTTGATGAAACCTAACACCTAGATTTACATGCAAACAACAAATGCTTAAGCACAACTAATGTTTCGGTTTATAAGGTCCACTCTTTTAGATTTCTAACCAATTTCAAACCTAAGACATGCATCTATACCACTGTCCTAATTATCTAACATACGAATTCACAAGTTACATATTACAAATTAGCATGCAAAATTCATTGTTCTTGTCGAAACCTAAACTTAACTCTAAGCATCCATTCAAACAAGTCTTTAACATACAATTTATAAAACCAAAATCGGTTCACACATAGACATATAAACCAACACCAAACATACATGAATGTTTCATAGACAAAACTAAACATAACTAGACAAAAATTACTAAAACCGAAGAAGGGAGTGGATCACACTTTGAGACACCTTGAGAGCTTCAAGTCGTGTGGATCCGGCGAAGTATGGAGGCTGGGGTGAGGCTGCACGGCAGTAGGTTGTGTCGGCAGTAGGTTGTGGAGGAGAAGTTCCAAGATTCGGCAAAGCAGAAACTTGGTTGAGGTGAGGTGAAGGTGGTTTTCAGTTTAGGTTTTTGTCTAGGATCTTTGGAGAATTTTGGTAGAGTTTAGGCCTTGTGTTTATGCTTGAGATGAGATAGATTTCAGAATGAAAAGTGGGGGTATATATAGAGGATAGGGAGAGAGGCTGCCGGCAGTCCCTATTGCACAAAGATTTCAGAAAACCTCATGGGATTAGGTTTTGCAACCTTCCTTTCATAGTTCAATTAGGTTTTCTTTTTCTGAATTTTTCTTCAAGGCTTGGGCTTCACATCTTCATGGACTTCTTGTATGGTCTTGGACTTCATTTGACATGTCTTGGTCCATCGAAAAATACCCCAATTGCCGGCAGCACACAAAGGCATACAATCTGCCTCTATGCGGCAGCTTCTCCTAGTGTGACTAGGAGAACGTCTTTCTTCAAGTTTTTCTTCAATGCCATGGCCTAGTGTCTTCCTCTTCCCTTCATAAGGCTTGAACCATCTTCACATATGCATTTGTGCACCATTAGGTCCATCAAAAACAGAAAACACGAAAAGGGGGCAGTAGGTTCCTGGAATCGGCAGATTTGACCTTGCTGCAGTAATTCCGGCTTATCTCCCTCCGTGGAGCTCCGATTGATGCGATTCCAAGTCTCAGATAAACTAGACACATATGGCCATCTCCCCATAAAACAGTTCGACCAAATTCCTTGTGAGTCGACGGGAATGATTTTTCGAAGTTGGGACACAGTCCCAGGAATTTCCTGGAAGCCCCTGGATTGGAATGTTCGGACTGCCCTTTTGCAGCCAACTTTTGGGCGACTTCCCGAACTCCGATTGATCTGAAATTTTAACACAACATTCCTCAGCATATGAATATTAAGCAAGCCAAATTTCATAGAATTTGGATAAGGATAGATCACAGTTTCATTCATCTCAAAATCACGAAAAAGACATATTTTGCATTATTTTCCAGATTTCTCAAACTTAGTCATTTTTCGGATTCTTAACCATTTTTCACAAAACTCTACCAAAATTGACACTAACTACATTATGACTCAATCTTAGACAAATAAGGGTTAAACAAAGCATAAACGAGGGCGTAAACACATTAATATCGTCGCACATTGTGCTCCTATCAACTACCCCACACTTATCCTTTGCTAGTCCCTTAGCAAACTAAATAATACTAAGACTCTAAACAAACTATTGCCCCTAACAATTTGTCTCAGGCTCGTATGTACACATAGCTTTCAAGTTAATGCATGAGAATGCTAAGCACGAAAATTTCAAGCTTCATGAACATGTGACATCAATATGAACATATAAGAGCAAAAGGTAAGCATGTAAACATGTTAAAGCTAATCCAATCCTCCTCACTAGGCATACTCTCTTCTTTTTCTCTCGAAGCATGGTTATTCACACATAAGTATATGCAAGTGAAAGATAATGAATTATGAAGAGTAACTTGCATATGTCAAATAAACGAAAGCACTTTGTGAATTTTTATGGAAAAACCTCATATGACAACTATATGCACCAATGAACCAAAACCATATGCTCAACTCTTGAGAAAATCTCCACAAATCAAAGTATGCCATCTTAAGAATCATGAAAACGTTATAGGGGAATAAATATGGGGCTCGGCTATAGGGAAGGAAATTTAGGATAAGTGGTGCTTAAAAACGTCACCAAGACTTGGCAATTCTTGATCCTCCTTATGGCTTCACTCCAAGGGTCGGATATTATCTTGTTGGACCCTTCTTTCATTTTTTACTTCCCGAAACATCATAAACATGGACAAAGGTCGAATTTTCACAATGCTAGACCTTCCAATACGAACGAAATTCCAAGCTCACAACATTTATTCAAGGATAGGACTTAGCAATTTTCAATCAAAACCGTGCCTAAACTTCTTTTCTTTTTCTTTCGGACTTCATGTTTTTCTTTTCTTTTCTTTTCTGTCCGTTTACATATTTTTTCACTTTTGCTAGGCACGGCATATACATTTTTCACACAATTTCTAGCTAAGTCCACCCCACACTTGTTTCATGACATCACTCTACATCAAACCTCCAAATCGATTTCAAACTTTTGCCAAGTCTCGCGAGGACAAGGGTCAAGATATAACTATTCTAAGCATAGGAATTTTAATAAGGGTGATGAAAGAAAAGGCTCAACGTAGGCTCAAAGGGGTTTTCTAAGGAGTCCCACGACGGGCACAAATAGGGCACATGCTTTATTTGGCAATGGTGGTGATCCTAATATAACGTTTTCAATCCTTTTCAAAATCAAGGCAATTTTTATGACTATCAAGTTTCAATAATCACAAGAACGAGTTCTAGCACTTCTAGAGTCCATGAAAAGCTATTGCATATAGTCATCGAATAATCAAAGAATTATGAGGTTCACATATTAGCATGCTCGAAATTTTCAATTTATCACTCATGAAGAAAGCAATTTGGCTCTAAAGCTCACACATGTTATTATGGAAACAAACTAGCTAAAACATACATGCTTCGTAATCAACAAGTCCTACATGCTCCTACCAATGCACATAATCCATGAAACTCACAATTTTAATTGTATGCATAACCATCATCTATGTATGCAAAGAGGAGAAAAACATCATTGACATATTAGGGGCATCCTAAGACTCGAAGCAAACAATTTAAACACTCTTTTTGTGGAACATTTTTCTGAATTTTCTTTCCTAACTAAGCACACGAAAACATAAACGGAATACGTTATCCCACCCCACACTTAGAAAATTACATTGTCCTCAATGTAAGCACAAGTTTATATCAACGAATTTCCTAAGCATGCAATCGACTAACATATACCAACATATCATCACAAATCAAAGGAAAAGAGAAGGGTTAGGAAATTGCAAACTCTCGGTGATGGCTCCTTCACTTTTCTTTGATCGAATTGGGTTGCCTCCCAATTAGCGCTTTGTGTTTATAGTCCGTAGCCTAGACTTCTCACCATGTGTGTTGTGTATTCATTGTGCCATGTGCTCGGTTTGTGGTGTGGCAGCCTCCTTTCTCTCGGCAGTGGGCTGCTTGGCAGCAGCGTAAGCATGCAGGGGCAGCAGCAAGATTGGCAGCGTAGATGGCTGCGTGGCTGCAGCAGTGTAATGTGCAGGGGCAGCATGCAGCGAAAGGGCAGCAGCATCGCGTTAGGCAGTGTCTTGGCAGGGTCTTCTCGGCAGCAGCGGGGCTGGCTGCAGGGGCAGCAGCATCGGCAGGCTGCACTGCTGCATTGGCAGCTTTGTTGTCATGGCGCGCATGCTGCGCATGTATCTCGCTGCTCTCAGTAGCAGCATTGTTAGCATACAAGGGCAGGGGCAGCAGTGGCGTGCAGGGCAGCAGCAGGTTCCTCCCGGCAGCAGCACAAGTAGGTGCAGTGGCAGATTCGTCCCGGCAGTTCCACACAGCAGGCTGCCTGTTGGCAGCAGCGTAGGTAGGCTGCTCTAGGCAGACCACCACAGCAGGACCTCGGCAGAACAAGTTGCTCTCGTCAGGGTCGTTCAGCAGGTTTCTCGGCAAGGACGCTCGACAGGTGCTCAGCAGTGCGCAGGGCAGCAGCAGGGTAGGCTGCAGACAGCTTGGCAGCAGCTTTGGCAGATGGTACACTTCCCCTTTAGGCTCAAATTTGGGTGTGCTCCACTATCCTAATGCAAAAGTGTTCTGAATAAATGTTGTAGTGGACACACAGAGCTTTCCAACGGTATAAAATTCACCTCAATCGGACCAGTGGAACTACTCCTTGTTGGGTCTTTAATCGGACCTATCGTGCTGCCCAGTTCTCTGTTCTGCCAGACTGACCTTGCTACACTCAAATTTAAACTGGGAACGGCTCGAGACTCCAAATCAACTTCTGTAAAATCCTACAGAAAGTAGACTCAGAGACCTTTTCAACGGTGTATGGCTCACTTTCCCAAGTTTTGTGAGCTGAAAACGGCAGCCATCCAAAGTCGACGGACTGCACTGCCCGATTTCTGTTTTAGGCAGAAGTTTGGAATTTCCTGCACTTTTTCTTTTCAATTCAATCTGCACACGCACAAGACACATAAAATCGAACAAAAACAAAATAACTAAAATTCAAGAATATACAATTTCATACAAGCTACGATTTCAACAAATTTTTCAAGGTTAGAAGAGAAAAAAGAAATACAAGAGTTAGAACGTTATGTTAGAGAGTTAGGATATATAAGTATACGTTAAAGTTAGAGACACAGATTGTTATCAAACTTTACATCACAAATATTAACACAGTTTAACATTCACATAAAACAAGATTTTATAATCCCCGGCAACGGCGCCAAAAATTGACGTTGTCGCCGAAGCGAGCATCAAGCAATAATAACCCTACAATCGTTAGTAGTATAGACATAAGTAGGGATCGTTCTAGCCGGGGATTAAGGGTACCTGAAATATGAGAATGTTAACAAAAATATTCACAAACATATATGCACACAATTGTCACACTTATATACATATATACGAATTTATCATGGGGGATGAAGATGAGGTTCGGCAGCAAGGACTGCCTCTATATCTAAGACACGAAAATAAACCTAAACTACTATATACAAGTGATCATCATCTCTCACAAAACATTTAGCACCAAGACTCTTTAACATATAAACTCACATGCAAGAAAGTAAGGAACAAGTATCAACATGTTTAAATTCAAAATTAGTTCCGACTACAACTTAGTTGTAAGACTTCTCAAGTTTTAAGACCGAACTTTTGGTTATGGGCCCTAAAGTTATGTTAATCCTTTTGAGACTTAACAATTAATCACAATAGTCTAAATCGGAGACATGCAAAACAAGCAAGGTTGTCAATCATCTTGTTTTAACATGTAAGAAATCCAAAGTACTATACCCTAAGTGAGCAAAAACAAATCAAGGCAACCTTTTGAGTATCTAGCCATATTTGTTATTACTCGGGTTTGATGAAACCTAACACCTAGATTTACATGCAAACAACAAATGCTTAAGCACAACTAATGTTTCGGTTTATAAGGTCCACTCTTTTAGATTTCTAACCAATTTCAAACCTAAGACATGCATCTATACCACTGTCCTAATTATCTAACATACGAATTCACAAGTTACATATTACAAATTAGCATGCAAAATTCATTGTTCTTGTCGAAACCTAAACTTAACTCTAAGCATCCATTCAAACAAGTCTTTAACATACAATTTATAAAACCAAAATCGGTTCACACATAGACATATAAACCAACACCAAACATACATGAATGTTTCATAGACAAAACTAAACATAACTAGACAAAAATTACTAAAACCGAAGAAGGGAGTGGATCACACTTTGAGACACCTTGAGAGCTTCAAGTCGTGTGGATCCGGCGAAGTATGGAGGCTGGGGTGAGGCTGCACGGCAGTAGGTTGTGTCGGCAGTAGGTTGTGGAGGAGAAGTTCCAAGATTCGGCAAAGCAGAAACTTGGTTGAGGTGAGGTGAAGGTGGTTTTCAGTTTAGGTTTTTGTCTAGGATCTTTGGAGAATTTTGGTAGAGTTTAGGCCTTGTGTTTATGCTTGAGATGAGATAGATTTCAGAATGAAAAGTGGGGGTATATATAGAGGATAGGGAGAGAGGCTGCCGGCAGTCCCTATTGCACAAAGATTTCAGAAAACCTCATGGGATTAGGTTTTGCAACCTTCCTTTCATAGTTCAATTAGGTTTTCTTTTTCTGAATTTTTCTTCAAGGCTTGGGCTTCACATCTTCATGGACTTCTTGTATGGTCTTGGACTTCATTTGACATGTCTTGGTCCATCGAAAAATACCCCAATTGCCGGCAGCACACAAAGGCATACAATCTGCCTCTATGCGGCAGCTTCTCCTAGTGTGACTAGGAGAACGTCTTTCTTCAAGTTTTTCTTCAATGCCATGGCCTAGTGTCTTCCTCTTCCCTTCATAAGGCTTGAACCATCTTCACATATGCATTTGTGCACCATTAGGTCCATCAAAAACAGAAAACACGAAAAGGGGGCAGTAGGTTCCTGGAATCGGCAGATTTGACCTTGCTGCAGTAATTCCGGCTTATCTCCCTCCGTGGAGCTCCGATTGATGCGATTCCAAGTCTCAGATAAACTAGACACATATGGCCATCTCCCCATAAAACAGTTCGACCAAATTCCTTGTGAGTCGACGGGAATGATTTTTCGAAGTTGGGACACAGTCCCAGGAATTTCCTGGAAGCCCCTGGATTGGAATGTTCGGACTGCCCTTTTGCAGCCAACTTTTGGGCGACTTCCCGAACTCCGATTGATCTGAAATTTTAACACAACATTCCTCAGCATATGAATATTAAGCAAGCCAAATTTCATAGAATTTGGATAAGGATAGATCACAGTTTCATTCATCTCAAAATCACGAAAAAGACATATTTTGCATTATTTTCCAGATTTCTCAAACTTAGTCATTTTTCGGATTCTTAACCATTTTTCACAAAACTCTACCAAAATTGACACTAACTACATTATGACTCAATCTTAGACAAATAAGGGTTAAACAAAGCATAAACGAGGGCGTAAACACATTAATATCGTCGCACATTGTGCTCCTATCATTGTTCCCGGCAGCCTCGGTCCGCTTACCGTCCGGACACACGCGTCACCTCCCGGACCCGTTGATTAGGGACCGGCGGTGTAAGGTAGTTCAACCGCCATGTCCAAGTGACCTAGCGGAGTAGGTAACCCCAACTCCTTGATGACTCCATTGACCCGCAGCCTCTGACGGCCCGAGGTCGCCTCCCTAACCCTAGCCAGGCACCTAGCTTGCCCATCCCCAGTGCCCCCGAACCCGGTCCGGCAGTTCGCATGGTCGGGTGCCCTCCCTCGCATCACTCAAGCCCCTCTCGTACTTCGCCAACGAGGGCGACCTGCAAAGCACCCGGATCGATGGCTCTAATGTGTGGAGGGCTCTGGGATTGGTACCCGACCAGGACAGACGATGCCTACAAACGCGCTCGGGTGATGCTTTCCGGTGCAACCATCCTATCCGGGCACAGTTGACCACTTGACCCGCCTCCGGCCACCGATGGCGTCTTCTTAATTTTCCGGGTCCCCCGACGAGCCTCCTCCGAGCCACCATGACCTGGCCCTCCGGGAACTTGGGGGTCCGCTTCCTAGCGCCGGGTCACCCTCCCCTTCGGTACGGCCTACTCCACGTCGGTACCCATCGTCCACCTCTCCAAGTGTCGATGGCCTCCTTCCTGGTCCGGGTACCTCCGCGCATGAGCCGAGACGAGGGAGAATGAAGGCCCAGAAAGAAAAGAGGCGGCAGTGTAAGGTAGATCAAGGCAAAATGAGAGAACAAGGAAGAAGGAAATTATAAAAAGAGAGAAGAAAAGGGCGGGACGAAAAATTCGAAACAAAAAAAATAAAAAAAATTAACCCACGGGGTCAATCAATCATCAGGCTAGTCAGCGGACTGCAGCGGGCTTGGGCCTCGCGCTGATCAGCGGGTCAGCATGGGCTGACTAGGAGCAACACTTCTCTGGGCACCCGCCAGACCTCTTTGGCCACCCAACCTGTTCCCTATCCCCGTAGGCATTCACCGGGCAACCCGGGAATCATGCTCACAGGCTATTAAAACACCCGGCGGCTTTCTCCAAAGATAAGTACTCTTTTCATTTTATTATCACTCGATACATGTTTCACCTATGCATAACATGTTAGGCATACTGATAAATAGACATGTCATAATAGTATGAGCATGGTCTATGCAACATCGCATTATCATTATGCGCTTATCAGTGCTGGGCATATCATCAACATCACATTATCATTATGCATTTATCAGTGCTGGGCATATCATCAACATCGCATTATCATTATGCGCTTATCAGTGCTGGGCATATCATCAACATCGCATGATCATTTATGCGTTTATCGGTGCTGCATCACATGTTATCATGCACTCATGTACGTGTGCATGGTTATGTAAAGCGTGGCATTCTTACAGAGTGGGTACTGGGCATTCCAACGGTACGGCCAGTAACAACGGCTGAGGCAGTCCACAACTAGCCCGCACCAACTCATGGCTACACCGCCGGGATTTATACACCCGGGGGTGGGAGACTCGATTCTTTGAAAAGGGACGACTCTTCCCGCAGGCTCGAAACCCTGCATACACTAGCCAGTTCCAAATCATGGCTACGTAAACCGCCGGGATTTATATACTCGGGGGTGGTAGATAGTCTTCTCTGAAAAGGGAGCTTCTTCCCACAGGCTCGAAACCCCGCATACACGAGTGCGGGAAAACTTAGCTGCCTTTCCCCGTGTGTGTCCGAACATAAGAATGAGATAGTTGGAGTCGTTCGAACTTGGGAGGCAAAAAAAAAATTTATCGGGAACTTGGGAGGCAAAAAAAAAAATTTATTGAGAACTTGGGGGATCTTATTAAAATTCTACATATGCATCGTTTTAATACTACGTACATACCCATATGCATCATTTTAGTACTACATGCATATCAGTATGCATCGAATATCAGTGCTGCACATATGAGATACTATTGTTCGAACTCCCGGCCACGTCCAAATTCAAACACGGACTTGGGGGACTATTACCGGATACGCATCATAAAAACATGCATCACATATCTATCATAAATGCAAAGACAGGTGATAGTATGGGGTATATCTTGCTCAGGAACAACGGCAGTACAACAATATCCTCTCAGATAGTGCCAATAACGAGCACCCCGGCTCGGAAGAACCACAAAGAACCGGTCAGCAGCAACCCACCCCAGCAGGCCACTCCACCAGCCCAACCTTCCCTATCAGATCACTTCCAGGCCCGGGAGCATGCTAGTCATCTCCGGGTCTAAATAATACTCAACGAGTCAGCCCAGCCCAGCCCAGCCGATCAACCCTTCCAAAGGTCAAACCCATCCAATAGTAAACCGCCCGGTCAACCCAGGCCCAGTAGCAGTCCGGTCAACCCAGTTGGCGGGTCAGCAACGGCGGGTCTACGGGTCGCCGGATCAGCTGCATCCGGGCATCCCTCCCCGGTGGCTCTTCTTTCCAGAAGCCGGAGGTTTTTCATTTCCGGGTTTGTGGCCGGAGACTCTCTGAGTGCGGGGCCGGTGGCTTGCCCCTCCGGGTGCCGATGACTTTCTTCCCCGAGTGAGGGTGCCCGTGGCATTCCTCTCCGGGTTCCCGAGCCTCCCTCCGAGTGATCACCTCCTCTCCCGGCCCCGGGTCACCTTTACCACAGAGCGATTCACCACAAGAGCGGCCGGTCAGATACTCTGCGGGCACCAATGGCCACCTCTCCGACCGATCGGGCTCCTCCGAACCGGGTGGTAGTCCTCCAAACCAGCCGAGAGAAGAGAAAGGAAATGAAAAAGAAACAAGCAGGAAAGGGAGGAAAGAAGAAAGCAGAGTAGGAGGAGACGCGTCGTCTCCAGGCGCCGGTCGGCTCCTCTCCGGTCCGGGTGGCCTCCAGGCACGATACGAGAGAGGGAAAGAGAGAGCAGAGGGACATAAGGAAAGGAGTAGCAAAAAACAGAAGCAAAAGAAATGAAGAAAGAGAAAAGGTGGCAGAAGAGATAGAAGTCGGTACAAAAAAAAAGGAACAACAAAAACCCAGCGGGTCAAACCGCCCGATCAATAGGCCCAGCGGGTCAGCATGTTGGGCCGAGCCGGGTTGGGCAGCAGCAAATTGGGCAGAAGCAGAGCCAATCTTCTTTGGACACCCAAAAATCTCCTTTGGGCACCCGCTTCCAGTAGCAAATCAACCAACGGCAGCAGGTGATAGGAGCACAATGTGCGACGATATTATATGCTTATGCCCTCGTTTATTCTTTGTTTAACCCTTATTTGTCTAAGATAGAGTCATAATATAGTTAGTGTCAATTTTGGTAGAGTTTTGGTGAAATGTGTTTAATTGTCCGAAAAATGACTAAGTATGAGAAATCTGGAAAATAGTGAAAAATATGTCTTTTTCGTGATTTTGAGATGAGTAAAACTGTGATCTATCCTTGTCCGAATTCAATGAAATTTGGTGTGCTTATTATTCATATACTGAGGAATGTTGTGTTAAAATTTCAGATCAATCGGAGTTCGGGAAGTCACCCAAAAGATGGCTGCAAAACGGCAGTCCGAACAAACCAATCCAGGGGCTTCCAGGATTTTCCTGGGACTTTGATCCAACTTCGAAAAATCATTCCCGACGATTCACAAGGAATTTGATCGAGATATTTTTTGGGGAGATGGCTATATTTGTCTATTTTATCTGAGACTTAGAATTGCATTAATTGGAGCTCCGAGAAGGGAGATATGTCGGATTTACTAGAGCAAGGTCATTCCAGCCGAGTTGCTGCCGGTCTTGTGTTCTTGCGGGTTTGGGGCATTTTTCCATGGACCAAGCTCACCAAATGGAGTTGTCAAGCCTACACAAGAAGTTCATGAAGATATGCAGCCCAATCCAAGGAAGAAAATCAGAAAAAGAAGTTTCCTAGAAGAACCAAGAAAGGAAGGAACCAAAACCTTGTTGTACAAGGATTGCCTTTGCCGATTTGGACTAGGTTTTCTACCTAGGGTTTCTGCCGAATTTGCCTCTATATATAGCCATGTTTTCCTACAGAAAAATCATCTCATCTCAAGCATAAACACAAGGCCTAAACTCTACCAAAATTCCCCAAAGATCCTAGACAAAAACCTAAACCGAAAACCACCTTCACCTCACCTCAACCAAGTTTCTGCTTTGCCGAACCTTGGATTTTCTACCTTCATAATCTACTGCCGACGTGACCTATTGCCGTGCAGCCTCACCCCAGCCTCCATACTTCGCCGGATCCACACGACGTGAAGCTCTTAAGGTGTCTCAAAGTGTGATCCACTCCCCTCTTTCGGTTTAGTAATTTTTGTTTAGTTATGTTTAGTTTTGTCTATGAAACACTCATGTATGTTTGGTGTTGGTTTATATGTCTATGTATGAATCGATTTTGGTTTTATGAATTGTATGTTAAAGATTTGTTTGAATCGATGCTTAGAGTTAAGTTTAGGTTTCGACAAGAACAATGAATTTTGCATGCTAATTTGTAATATGTAACTTGTAAATTTGTATGTTAGATAATTAGGACAGTGGTATAGATGCATGTCTTAGGTTTGAAATTGGTTAGAAATCTAAAAGAGTGGACCTTATAAACCGAAACATTAGTTGTGCTTAAGCATTTGTTGTTTGCATGTAAATCTAGGTGTTAGGTTTCATCAAACCCGAGTAATAACAAATATGGCTAGATACTCAAAAGGTTGCTTTGATTTGTTTTTGCTCACTTAGGGTATAGTACTTTGGATTTCTTACATGTTAAAATAAGATGATTGACAACCTTGCTTGTTTTGCATGTCTCCGATTTAGACTATTGTGATTAATTGTTAAGTCTCAAAAGGATTAACATAACTTTAGGGCCCATAACCAAAAGTTCGGTCTTAAAACTTGAGAAGTCTTACAACTAAGTTGTAGTCAGAACTAATTTTGAACTTAAGCATGTTGGTACTTGTTCCTTACTTTCTTGCATGTGAGTTTATATGTTAAAGAGTCTTGGTGCTAAATGTTTTGTGAGAGATGATGATCACTTGTATATAGTAAATTAGGACTTTAATTTCATGTCTAGGAATTTAAAGGCAGCTTTGCTGCCGAGCCTTTTATCCCCCATAATTTCGTGTGAATATATATATATATATATATATATATATGTATATAAGTGTGATAATTGTGTGCATATGTATTTGTGAATATTTGTATTAACATTCTCATATTTCAGGTACCCTTAATCCCCGGCTTAGAACGATCCCTACTTGCTCATACTACTAACGATATTTTGTAGGGTTATTATTGCATGCGAGCTTAGGTTCACATCAGCAGGCAGTCCACCGGGAAACCTGGGGGACTCATACATTTGAAAGCCCAGCAAGAGTCCAATCTTCCTTAGGGACTTGGGGGACTGGTGGTAGTAAGGGTGACTCGTTCACCGCCTATGCTTGGCGCCACATGATGTTAACTCCCCAAGTAAGATTGCACTCTTACTCGGGAACTTAAGGGACTTGTTGGTGATATATATAGTGCATCGCCAAGCATATTCGACGACCTCGTGGACCGTCTGGCCGGCGTGATATGTCCTACTTCCGGCATGCCTCGGATAGACCGACACCCCGGCTACATTCCCAATGTCAGAGATCACCGGTGCTGCACCCGGAAGGCGTGCCACCGGGCACCTGAAGTAGCTTCCAGAAGTAGGATAAGTGTAATAGCATCCCACATTGGAAACATAGTATAGGTGGGAGGCCTCCTTACTTATAAATAGAAGGTTTCCCCCTTAGAGTTAGGGACCTTGGATACTTGACACTCTTGGCATGTAGCCACCCCGATGGCTTATTGGCCGACATACTATATTCCAAGTGGACGTAACTGTGCCCTCCGATGACACGGTGAATCACTATACGTGCCCGTGTCTATTTATAGCTTTACTATTGTGCTTCTGTGAGTCTTCCCGAATTCTAGCAGAAACACCGTTCATGTTCTCGCTCAGGATGTTCTCGTAGGAGGTAGTTAGGGCGGTGAAAACCTCGTTTCCTCCCGCTAATCTAATCGTCAGGGGACGTTCCTGTAGATGGACCGGAGCTTTTCTACCTCCATGCGGGATCCCAAAATTACGCCTAGGTTGCTGCTGGTCTCCCCAGTCCTTGGACTTTTTACTAGGCGAGAACTCTTAGGATAAATTGACCAACGAATTTATCCGCTAGCTGCTCGAACGGTTCTATCGAGTCCACCTGTAACTCGTAGAACCAGCTCAACACCTCTCCCGATAGCATCACCTGAAATATATTGCAGCATATGACATTAGAATAGCCTTTCGCGTATGTCTGAGACCTAAAGCTGTCTAGATGCTGGAACGGGCATCCAGTCCCAATGTATGTCATCTTTAGTGACTTATGCGTGCCCGCTCTCCCGGATTCCAACACCCGACGGGAGAGCGGTCTGGTCCGTTCGTTGAAGTGCGCACTCATCAGTGGCCTTGCGGCCTTCTGCTCATTTGCCTCCATCTGGGCCTTCATGTCTGACACTGAGTCAGATAATACTTGGAATGCGCGCGCGGTTGGGCTCACTTCCTCGATTTCGGGCGAGTGGGTGCCGGTGCGGGTCCGGATCTTGTCATTACCTCGGGGAATAGTTATCTGCACGGTCTTTCTTCTTCCTATTATCTGCCCTACCTCCATATGAGGGAAACCAGCAGACGATCTCCCTTGTCGATTGCTCCCGATGGCCGTTCATGGAGCCGCAAGCGCTTTGGTTAGAGCGGCATTTTACTGTTGCCATTTCTCTAAAGCGGCCAACAGCGTGGCATTCATTGCCTCCATCTCCTGGTACCGGGCCTCTGCTCTTGCCCGGTCCCGGTCGCTTTCTTCTCTCAACCGGTTAACTTCCGCCTTCATTTTCTCCACCTACCTGTCATGACAGTTATTTAATAGCAATAAAGTTACTAACACAATTACATAGACAGTTACCAAGATAGTTACTTGAGTAGTTACATGTTCAGCTACTAATCATGGTAGAATGAGGTACAAAACCTCATGCTAATACTACTTCTGCAATTTGCAATCGAGTAAGTGTCTAGGTATGTATTGGCATTAAATAACTGTCTCTGTAACTATATTTTCATTTAGTAACTACCTTGGGAACCGTATTGTAATGGAATAACTGTTTTGGTAACTATCAATGTAACTCAATTGTTTGATAATTGTGTTAATAACTTTGTTGGTATTAAGTAACTATCTTGATAACTGTATTGACATTAAATAACTATCTCATTAACTGTATTGTTTAATCATTTAAGTAACTATCTTGGTAACTATATTGTCTAGTAACTGTCTATGTAATTGTATTCTATTGAGTTATTATTTGGTAACTTTGTTTGTATTGAGTTCGGATACTATATTGGCGTTGAAGGAACACTTTGTTAACTGCTTGATCCGGTGTCACCTTAGGCTCTGAAGAATCCCTATTATCAACCAATCATACACAAAAAAACCAACAACCAAAACCAAATTAATAAATTTCAAACGATTTTCAACATTTTTGAAAATCTGCAGACATTATATACTAGGATGAAGTTGTTGCCGAGGCCATGGTACTTAACGAAGTGAAGAAGTCCGGCTTCTCTCCGATCAAGAAAGGACGTCGGCGAAGCCTTCTCAGCTGCCTCGACCCTCATTTTTTTGAGGGAGAATTGACATTTTTTTTAAGAGAGGTGAATTTGGGAATAGGATAAGAAGAAGAAGACCATGAAACTGCAACGTCTGCGTCAGAGCTAACGTCATCGAGAACCAGGGTACTTACCGAGCAAATAACAAGAAGAGGATCGGCGAGCGGCAACCAAACCCGTTCTCTGAGGACGCGATCTGATTGTCGGCGTCGATCCAATGATTTGAGAATAAGAAAATGATGTGATTCCGATCAGTTACCGGACTCGGATTGGTGCTGAAATTGATTCAGTATTTTGGTGCGAGAGTGACTTGATAGGTTTCGTAATTCTATTAATATTGGGTTTTTTACCCAAAACTACCATTTTGTATTAGTTTTTACCAGTAGTAAAATTCTTTTTTCAAATTACCACTAGCAAGTTTCCATCCAAAACTAACAGAATCAGTTAACTCTTAAATTTCAAAATTACCCTCAGTGAGCCTAATGCTACTAATCCTCAGAAGTCAACCTATTACTACTGACCCTCAGTAGCTCCGTCGTCCTCCGCCGCGTTTTAATACTACTGACCCTCAGTAACTCCGCCGTCCTTCACCGCGCTTCAATACTACTGAGCCTCAGTAGCTCCGTCGTCCTCCGCCACCCTTCTAATGCCACTGAAGCTCAGAAAAATCCATCTTCCTCACTCATATATCTCTGGCCTCACCTCTTATCCCCTGGGGCTGACCTCACCTCCCTCACTCAATATCTCTCTCACCAAGTACAAAACCCAAAACCACCACCGTCAACCACCACTACCACCACCACCATGGCCACGTCAGCACCCCAAACCCTCCACACCTCATTTCTCTGCAACCCTAATTCATCGCTTTCTCTCTTCTCCAAGAACCACTTCTGCAATTGATAAGATGGCATACAAATACAAAACATCATGACACCATCCCAGATCCAAACACCAACAGCTGTATATAACAATGTGTGAGAACAACGTATCACCTCTAACTGAAGTTGAATCCACCAGACGGAACAGTTGGGGCGTTTCCTCCAATGTTGAATCCACCAGCTGGAACATCACTCGATGACATTGTTTCATCACCATCATCGTCCTCCAACCAATAGGTCTCAAGAAGCTTAACTGCCTTCTCACAAATTTTAGAATTGTCATGAGTCTGTAGATTCTCAATCTTTTCTAACCCTGCAGCTTCATCAATTGCCTGGGCATAGAGATTTACACGTCCTGTCGTGCCCAAATTCTTCGGTCCCCCCTCGAGCCTCCTCGCGCTTCGCTCCGGCCTCGCGCCTCAATCTGCTCCGACCTCGCGCCTCTCCGCCCTCGCACCTCGATCTGCTTCGGCTCGCGCCTCTCCGCCCTCGCGCCTCGATCTGCTCCGGCCTCGCGCCTCTCCGCCCTCACGCCTCGCGCCTCTCCGCCCTCGCTTCTTTCTGCCTCTCTGCTCTACCTCTCTATCTAGGGTTACAAAATGAGATTGGAAATATACTATATATAGGATGACATTATTGTGATTTTTGACATTTTTGGGGGTAGTTATCTTTCATATTTGGATGGATGAATTCTGTTACTTTTAATTTTTGGAGTGCATGGTATAAAAAAATTAGGGTTTTCTATTGGTAAATATCACCACTAAAATGTAGTTTTGGGTAATTATATAATTAATATTTAGGGACAATGGTTAAAAGTAAATCTTTAATTATCATGAGTCCAAATTATGGGCCATTTTTATCATTTTGGATATCAAAATGTCCATTTATATCAAAGCCCATAAATCTTAACAATTTATTATTTCTCAATTTAGTTATTTCCCAAAGTATTATTTGTAGTCTTTTGTTTTTTCCTAAACCAATTGAACTTTATCCTTATTTATCTAGCAGACACATAAATCATTTACGGTATATTTTTTCTAATAAGATTAGGAATCCAAATATAGAGATAGACAACTCAGTCAAACTATATTAAATTGTGTAATTCGATTAGAAATAACAATTGTTGACAGTAGCCTCCAGAGGGCTACTCAGGCCACCAGACCCGGCGCCCGGGGGTACCTGGGATCGATCCTGGGCCCGGGGCAGAAAGGTAGGCACCCGGCCTTGAGGTCCGGCCAGACTCCCACGGTACTAGGACCCGGGGTCCGGGGGCGCTGGCCCGCAGTACCGAGGACTAAGGGAGGCATACCAGACATGCAGAAGGGCATTTGTCCAACATCGAAGAGTAAAGCCAGCCCTCGCCCTTGGCTGTCTATAAAGGAACATCACCACCTTCAGTTATAGGTAACATTAACTGAGAGGACCCGTCCCAGAAATTTCCCTCGAAAACTTCCGAAACAGCTCCTAAGTAACCCAAAACCAAAATAAAATGTCTTTGCTCCCAAACCGCCAACACCCACCCATTGGGAACAAAGTTCGACCCATTTCTTTGGTCGCTAATTTTTGGCGTAAAACCCCATTATTTTTCAAGTTTTACCCCTTTCAGAAAGTCAACAGTAATAGTAAACGTCAAAGTCAACGGTAAAAAATCAGACTTACTATTCACTTTACTGTTTAACCTTTTACTGTTACTATTTACTTTTTTACTGTTTACTAATTACTATTTACTGAATTACTATTTTACTGTTTACTATTCACTTTTTACTATTTTACTTTTCACCTTTTTACCCTTCTTTTACCTTTCGCCGCCTGCAGCAGTAGCGCCGCCGCCATCGCCGCCGGCAGCTCCGCCACCGAAGGCCATAAAACCACCAAACCGTACCAAATTTTTCCCACAGCACCGCCACCACCTCCGGAATTCACCCCTAGCATCTCCGCCGCCTAAAACTCACACAGCCGCCGCGGACGGCGGCCGATACGGCGGCCCAATTCCCCCAAACCTACAAATCACCAAATTCCAACAATCCAAACCTCAAGCTATACAAATTCAACTCTAAACATCGTTCTAAATCCAGTTCTAATCTTTAATTACATCAAAAACACCAAAAATCACACTTCCCAATTTCAACCCAAAAACCCTAGAAATTCGAATTTGAATTTCTACTTACCGAGGTGGATTCGGGCTAACTCCTTCCATGGAGTTGTCGAGCAGGATGAAGTTTCCATTTTTCCCCCCTTGAATTTGGCCGATCGGTGGCCGGAGGTGAAGATTTAGGGCGACACAGTCGACCCCTCTCCCGAAAAACCTAGCCCAACGGCGGCGATTGAGACCACGCCGCCGCTACAGAAAGAAAGGGGAGGCCGAGCCGGTCCGAACATGACCGGTGCGGCGGTCCAGTTCGGCCGGAAAGCTGAGGTAGATGGAGGAGGGGAGAGCTCGGGTCGGCCGATCGGGGGGAGAGAGAGGGGGGAGGAGAGAGAGCAGAAAAGAAAGAAAGAAAAAGAAAAAAGAAAAGAAAGGGATATTCCCCCAAACCTAAGAATATTCCCGTTCTAGAAATTTCCGCTCGTTTCTAGAAATTTTCTTCCCCTCCGATTTTTACGTCATAACTTTTTCATACAAATTCTAAATTAAACTTGTTACGTGTCCTCGAACTTGTTTTACCGTCCCCTATCTCGTCGAGAAATAAAATTCTCGGTCGGTTTAACATATAAAAAGTCAACTGTTGAAACCCCCGGGTCTTAAAATAAATTTCCGAAATGTCAAAATTAAATCAAAACTTTTTAGGGGTATTTTAAGGTTCGGGTCGTTACATTAACTCCCGCTTCCCACTCTTGTTAAGTTATACTTTATTACTACCGTACTGACTTAACCATCAGAGTGTAATAGGGGGGCCCCGCCCGGTATCCTATAAGGCAGCAGGGAACCCGTTCAATAGCTATATCATCCGGGAACATCTCATCTCACCGATATCTGCAGGTCCTCCGGATTCTGACAGAAACATTGGCGCCGTCTGTGGGAACCTGTTACGAAAAGTAGTGTTGCTCTACCAATAATGGCGGAAGGACCGGATCTAGAGGTCGGCGCCAAGGAAACTGGCGGAACGCAACACCCATCCAGAGGGCTGTCCGGGAATACTCGGGGCAGGGAACCAAGTAATGTCTCAAGCTCCGCCCCCAGTCGGTTGACTGGAGATATAGAAAAAATGAAGGCGGAGGTCGCTCGATTGCGGGAAGGGGGTAATCGGGACCGGCTGAGGGCAGAGGCCTGATGCCGGAGGATGGAGGCAGTTAACACCACCCTGTTGGCTGCACTGGAGAAGGGAGAGCGGCAGATCACGACGTTGACCCGGGCATTGGAGGCAGCCGGCGGTCGAGTGGAATCCGCCCGTCCGGAGCAGGGACAATCATCCGGTCCGGGAAGGAGAACTATCCACATCCCGGTGGATCTTTTTTCCGAGGTCCTGAGAGGATCCAGACCACCCCCACTCCCACTACGAACTAGCGAGTCCTCGGAGGGAGAAATAGGATCCACCGCGCGGTCTATCTGGGTGTTGTCTGCCTCAGTAGCAGATATGAGGACCCGGGTGGAGGCTAGTTAGAAGAGGACGACTCGCTCGCCCGTGAGCGCGCGTTTCGGCGAGAGGATCAGACCTTTCTTCTGTCAAATTCTAGAGGACGGGAGACCGAGCGCGATGAAAACCCTAAAACTGACATACAGCGGGACGGATTGCCCATTTGAGCATCTGGATCGCTTCAGGTCGTAAACGGGGGCCAGGGGTTATCCGATGCCATTTGTTGCAATATATTCCAAGAATCGCTATCGGGGGAGGCGTTGGGATGGTTCTACGAATTACCAGCGAACTCGATTGAATCATTCGAGCAGCTAGCTGACAAATTTGTCAGCCGGTTCATCCTTCGTACTAAGGGAGCCCAGTCTTCGGCGGTCCTTTTTCAATGCATGCAGTCGGATAGCGAGAGCCTACTGGCATTTGTTAATCGTTGGCAAACCGCCGCGGTCGGAGTACGAAATCTCGATAGCGGAATTGCCGAAATGACATTCAAACAAGGGGTGCGACCCGTAGAGTTCTCCTACGCTGTCCAAATTGACAGACCGCAGGGGTAAGACGAACTTATGGTCATGGCCGTCAGGCACGCCCAGGCGGAGCACGACGTTTATGGAGGCCCCCCACTAAAGTTACAATCCGACGACCCGCCACCTCCCCGCCACGATAATCGGACCCGGCGTCTTGCCCAGGAGCCTAAACCTTGGTCCCGGGGAAGGGCCAGAGGCGGGGTTGGTCAGTACCCCCACCTGACCGAGGGTAGTGGAGGTAGCGCAAACTGAGGAAGACCCGCTCCCTACCACCGGGCGCATCCACAGGCTGTTCAAACACGGCACCAACCGCAGCAGCCTCTGGCCATAATGCCTCAGGAGCAATCGGCACGGCCTTTGGCCATCATGCCGGCGGACCCCCCCCCCCCCCCCCCCCCCCCCCACATTGAACACCTCCTACCAGCGCATCCTCGCCGATAACCGATAGGCTATTCCCTCGCCAGAGCCAAGGAGGCACCCCCCAGCAAATTTGACCCAGACCCAGATAGGAAAATACTGCTCCTATCACAACGAGGCAACCCACCGAACTAAAGATTGCCAGGCCCTACGGGCGGTAGTGGACAACCAGATTAAAGCCAGCAAGTTGCAACATTACAGGCAAGGAGCCCGAGATGTGGGGGCCGTATGAACAAGGATCCCTGGTCGGATCGAGCTTCACGGCAGTATCAACGTCATCCACGGCGGGGCCCACATTGACCGGCTCACCAAAAGTTCAAAGAAGCGGTGCTTATGGTCGATCCGAGGGAAGGAGATATATGCCTTCGGGAGCAGTCAAGCTGCCAAAACCGGGTGGAGCTCCGTCACATTCCGAGAGGATGAGGAACCGAAGGACTTAATCCAACCGCATGACGACCCATTCCTCATTACAGTTCAGATAGACCATTGGATAACTAGCCGAATGTTGATCGACACCGGGGCCTCGATTAACATATTGTTTCGAGAAGCATACAAAGGATTGCACTGGGGCCGGGACAAGTTATCCCAAGACAACGAGCCGCTAATCAGCTTTTCCGGGGAGGTTGTCCAACCATTGGGTTTAGACTACTTACCGTTGATCTTCGGGACGGGGGACAACACAAGAAAGGAGCATCTCGAATTTATCGTCATGGACTGTTTATCATCATACAACGACATCATTGGTAGGCCGGGCTTATGGAGGCTCCAGATGTTTATAGCGGGCCACATGCTGATGCTGAAAATGTCATCCCCCACCGGGTTCATTACCATACGCGACGACCAGAGGGTCGCCCGAAAGTACTATGCAGAGGTCGTCACATGCGGCCGGAGACAGGCCGAGGTCTTCACCGCATCTCAGCACATGTTGGAACTGGACCAAAGTATTGACCCCCGGGATGGTTCTGAGGCGGAAAAGACGAAACCCCAGCGACCATTGGCAGTGGAGGAAACCGAAACTGTTTCCATCTCCGATCAGTACCCGGACCGTACAATTGTCATCGGGACAATTTTGGAACCCGATGTCAGGAAGGACCTTATCGCTTTCCTTCGGGAGAATAGTACAGTGTTTGCATGGTCCTACGCAGACATGCCCGGTATATCCCCAAACATAACCACGCACGAGCTAAGTATCTTACCAGGTAGCATCCCGGTCAGGCAGAAGAGACGATCCTTCAACCCAGCCAAATATGAGGCAATCAGGGAAGAAGTGCAGAAGTTACGGGGTATCGACTTCATCAGTGGTAATGGTTCCAAAGAAGAATACCGACTAGTGGCGCATGTGTGTCGACTTCACCAATCTTAACAGGGCATGCCCAAAGGAGAGCTTCCCGCTTCCTAGAATCGACCAGCTCATCGATTCGACCTCCGGGTTTAAACTCCTCAGTTTCATGGACGCCTACGCCGGATACAACCAGGTCAGGATGAGTCCCGCGGACGAGGAGCATACCTCCTTCACAACGGACAGGGGACTGTACTGCTATAAGCGAATGCCCTACGGGTTAAAGAACGTTGGAGCAACATACCAGCGGGTAGTTAACCGAATGCTTGCGTAAGAGATGGGTAAAACGGTGGAAATCTACGTGGACGACATGTTGGTCAAAAGCCTGACTGCGGGCACCCACGTGCGGGATTTGGCAGTGGTCATCGGGAAAATGCTCAAGTACGGGATGCGCTTGAATCCAAATAAGTGCATCTTCGGGATTTCTGAGGGCCTATTCCTCGGCTACATCATTAGTCAGCGGGGAATAGAGGCCAACCCGCTCAAGGTACAGGCAATCCTGAATATGCAGACCCCTAAGGAACGGAATCAGGTCCAGAGTCTCACCAGCCAACTAGCCGCCCTCTCCCGATTCATTTCCCCTTTGACAGACAAGTGTACCCCATTCTTCAAACTGCTCAAGGCACAGCAGTACAAGGATATACAATGGGCTGCAGAGCACGAGGAGGCTTTCCTCTCTATCAAGGCATATCTTTCCGTTGTCCCCCTTTTATCCAAACCAGTCCCGGGAGAGATGTTATACCTATACATCGCAGCATCAACCACCGCTGTAAGCGCCGCCTTGCTCCGGAAGGAGGACGCAACGGAGCTTCCAGTCTATTACGCCGGGAAAGGGTTCACCGATGCCGAAACTCGGTACCCAGATATCGAAAAGCTGGCCCTGGCCCTCATCACTATTGCTCGGAAGCTTCGGCACTATTTCCAAGCCCACTCCATCATATTGTATACCAACCCCTGCAGCAGATCTTGCAAAAGCCGGAAACTAGCGGCAGACTGGTCCGATGGGCTGTGGAGTTGGGAGAGTTCGACATAATATATGCCCCTCGGACAGCTATCAAGGGCCAGGCAGCTGCCGATTTCATATCTAAACTCACACCGTCTGAAGTACAAATTAATCCCGCGGGGAGCACTCAGGCATCCGGTGCGGTAAAGATCGAGCCCGGCCTTCCTAACAGCTGGAAACTTTATGTTGACGGCTCGGTTACCAGCAAGGGAAGTGGCGCCGACATTATACTAACCGCCCCAGACGGCCACTCGTACGAGTATGCCTTGCGGTTTTTATTCAACACCTCCAACAATGCCGCCGAGTACGAGGCCCTTATTGCCGGTCTCCAATTGGCCAAGGAAATGGGAATCCCATCCATGGATATTCACAGTGATTCTAGCCTCGTGGTCAACCAGATCAACGGGACGTTTGAGGTAAAGAAACCCCAGTTGGCCTCCTACCAGGCATTGGCCAAGGCTCTCATGGCCCCTTTCGACGGAGTTACCCTCCGGCACGTACCCCGGACACAAAACAGGCACGCGGATGTGCTGGCTAGATTAGCCACCGGGAACTATGCCCGGAATACCCCAAGGCCAAGATTGAAACCTTGAAAATACCCAGCATAACCAAAACTATATTCGAGATCTTTGCCAAAGAGGAGGCACCCCCTAGCTGGATGGACCCGATAAAACAATACTTGACCGACAAGGTCGACCCAGCAGATAAGGTGGAAGCCAAGCGGCTACACCTTCGGTGTCCCAGATACATTTTTCTAAGTGGTAGGTTGTACCGAAGAGGACACAACTTCCCCTACCTCAAATGCGTAACCACCGAGTCTGGGGAATCCATAATGCTGGATATCCACGAGGGAGTGTGCGATAATCATTCCGGTGCCCGATCCCTAACGCACAAATCGCTCCGGGCCGGATACTATTGGCCTGGCATGGAAGCAGCCTCAAAGAAAATAACCGGTCACTACCATAAGTGCCATATGTATGCCACCACTCCACACGCGCCGGCGATTGCTTTGTCCATCCTGCTGGCTCCGTGCCCGTTCGCACAATGGGGCTTGGATCTGAACGGTCCATTCCCGCCAGCGACAGTACAATTCAAGTATGTAATCGTGGCCGTAGACTACCAGATAAAGTGGATAGAGGCAGAACCACTTATCAAGATCACCGAGGAGAGGGTCCGGAAATTCTTGTGGAAAAACATTTACTGCCGATTCTGATACGACCCGAACATAGAATTACCGTTTAACTGTTTTACTTTTATTATCTCTCATCGGGAATTGTTTTTACGATTTGAAAGTTCTAAAGGTTGACTTTTAAATAAGTTGACCCGACCGAGGATTTTATTTGATGACGAGGCAGAAGACGTTGAAATGAGTTCGTGGACACATAGCATGCTTAATTTGGAGTCCGTACGAAAAAGTTACGATGTAAATCGGAAATGTCCGATTTTTGGATGAGTATAAATAGCGGGAAATGAAAAATTTCCCGAACGAGAAACTTTCCTTTTTCTTTATCTTTTTCTTTTCTTTTTCTTCTCTCTCCTTTCTCTCTCCTCTCCCCCGATCGGCCGACCCCGACCCGCTCCCTGCCTCCACCCAACTCCGCCGTCCGGCCGAACTGGACTGCCGCACCGGTCGTGTTCGAACCGGCTCGGCCTCCCCGTCACACCAGTAGCAGCGGCACGGTGGGGTTTGCCATCGTTTGGCCGTGCGACGTCCCTGAAGATCGGTCACCGACCGAACCAATTTCCTCCTCCGACCACCAATCGGCCCGATTTCGAGAGGGGAAAGGGAGACCTCGGCCTGCACATCATCTCCATGGGAGGAATTGACTCGAATTAGAACGGGTAAGTAGAAATTCAAAGTTGAATTTCTAGGGTTTTATGATTTTCGGTGGAGGTTGGATATTTGGTGTTTTTGTTGTAATTGGATGTTGAAATCAGGTTTAGGAGGTTGTTTAGAGTTGATTAGATGGAATTGGAAGTTCGATTGGGTGGTTTTTGTAAAATTTGGAAGTTGGATAATTTGGACCGCCGTCGGGGCCGCCGTTCGTGGCGGAGGAGACCTCCAATGGCGGCGAAAATGAGGGGGATGACTCCCTGTGGTGGTGTTGATGATGATGTGAAAATTTGGGATCGATTGGAGGTGTTTTAGGCCTCCAGGGCGGAGCTGCCGCTGCGGGAGGAAGATGATGAATAGTAACACGGTAAAAAGTAAAAGTAAAACGGTAAAAAGTGAATAGTAAACTGTAAAAAGTGAATAGTAAACGGTCAAACAGTAAACAGTATATCAGTAAATGGTAAAACAGTAAAAGAAAATAGTAAACAGTAAATGGTAAATAGTAATTAGATTTTAACCATTTACTGTTTGACTTTCAGAATTACTGTTTGACCTTGGATTATTACTGTTGAATTAGCGTAAAAATGATAAAAACGGATTGAAAGGGTTTTACGACGAATTAAACCAGTAAAGAATTGATCGAACTCGGAATGGGTGTCCTGAGAAATTTTGGAAGTAAATTGTTTCGGTATTTGAGACATAATTTCAATATCGATAACAAGAATTAAAATTGGATTATTTCGGGCGAGTGAGGACGTCCGTAGATTTAACTTTTATAATTTAATTCCGAAGTTTGAAATATTTATAATTACGTCTCTGTTACAGGTCGAGATATTACTCGACGTAATGAGAGCGAGGAATAGCGGCACGCTCGGCCGTACTGTGAGTGGATTTTATTTTAAAATAAATGCATGCAATTACATTTTATTGAAATGCAAGTTATATTAATTAAAAAGAGTTCGTAAGCATGATATGAATTATCGAAAGCCGATAATTCATATACTTCTATTATAATTGTTGATTTAATATTTAACGAAATATAGTTTTGGGGTTTTTACTTTTACTACTATTTTAGTAGTACGTGATTTTAACAGGAAACGAGGTTTCCGGAAATGGTATGTTTTAATTATTTATAATTGATTATGTTGAATAAGTTTTATTAAAGGTAGTGACCGGAATGAGATTTCTGGTGATTTTATATTTTCGTTATTTATGATTTTCGACATGTGAGACATGTCGACGTTATAAATATAATTTTTGATATTATTTTATGGCATGTTGGATATGTCAGATATATATGAGTATATTTCGAGGCTATTATACTAATGATTATTATAAGCCTCAGATGTGCGGTCGGGGACCGTACGAATTTATGATATATAAGGGGAAGCGTACTTTCGGTTTTGTTTCGGATTTTCACCATATCAGGGTCCAGATATATATTGATGCTAGCTAGCTTAGTCACCTGAGCCCATGCGAGGTGACGACTTGACCACATAGGTCAGATTCACGCTCGGTGGTCGACGTGTACGGGCATAGTGTCGCCTGAGCCCATGCGAGGTGATGACTTGACCACATAGGTCAGATTCACGCTCGGTGGTCGACGTGTACGGGCATAGCGTGGGACGCTATAGAGAGAGTCTTGGAGAGGCTCGACCCTTAGTCTTGGAGGCTACTATTAAATGGTGGTAATGACGTTCCCCTATTCTATTATATGACCAATGGGATTGGTCATGATTTTATATTATTTGGTTTTCGGGAATATTTTCTCTATGAGACTTTCTGTAATTTAATGAATTCCCGAACCAGCGGGGCTGGGTTTTTATATGACCAATGGGATTGGTCGTGAAATATTATTAATTGATTTTCAAAAATATTTCGTTTTGAAATACAAATATAAACAAAGAATATTTTTGTTTATTTGATATATCAGCGGGGCTGATTTTTAAATACGATTTTCTTAAAACGTGGGACATTTTACGAAAATGCATGCATAGTGATTTTCAGTTATAAAATATTGAGAAAGTAATATGATACTTTCAATTAAAGTATTATATTAAATTGTTTTATTTTTATCCACTCACTCTAACGTTTTTAATTTACTTTCCCCTGAGTCCTTCGTTTTAAAATCGCCCAGTGTGCAGAGTAGTGATTAGAGGTCAAGAGTACTCGGAGTCGAGGCATAGTCATCATCGTTGTCGCTTCCGCTAGGTGGGATCTGTGATCCCTTATTCTTTTATTTTTATATTATAATTCTTGTTATATTTCCATTTGTGATTCCAGTTCATTTTGTTAGATTGCTCTGATTACCTGTGAGCCAGTTGAATTAGATTTGGTATTTAATTAAGGCGGTGGTTGTGTTTGGGGAGCAGATGGCTCCAGGTGTCGAGGTTGGAACTGGAATTAGAAGTGTTTTAAATTTTGCAGGTTTTAGGGTTGTCTATCTTAAGGTTGGCTTATCGATTTATCGATAGAGTTAATCTTAAGGTAGTCCCCGCAGGATCATCCGGGGCGGGTCCTGTCAGTTTGGTATCAGAGCATTAGGTCATATCATTTTCTTGTGTCATGTTGCCTTTTCTACTTGATGACGCCTAGCATTCTTTGAGTGAGGGTCCGACCGCGGCGGATTTCCATCATGTATCTCGATGCTAGTGTGTTGATTAAGTGTGTGACTTTGATTCTTTGGTGTCTTGTTATGTACTCTGTAGAGTACTATTTTATTCAGTTATTTTATATGCTTAGTGATGCTTAGTACCTCCGACTGATGGATCCGACTGCAGCGGATACCCATCGTGCTCCTTGGCGCTATTGTCATTATTAAGTATGTAAAGTACATTTCACGTATCGAGTTGTATCTCTTGGACTATGCCTCGAGTACATCGACTTTTTAGGACGTTATCCTTGCGTACGTAATAGGTATGTGGGTTATACCTACTCGGTTGTGTTTTGACGCTTATTAGTAGTTTTAGCGTCAAGTTACGAGTTGGGAACTCGGATGTTTCGGCCCTATTTCTTTTGAGATAGGAAGATGTTATTCCTAAGAGGGCTACACATTGAGACTTTGGTCTCTTATTCACGTGTGTACGAGGATTTGGCCCTAGTTTGTGAGCAGCTTTTAAAAGTGATCGGTTTTGGAAATGTTGATAAGGCCAGAGTGAGATGATTGTCATTGTTGCGACCTTGTTGAAATGAGTGGCGAAATTGATTATGTAACAATCAGACTGTGATTTTATATTGTTATGAGTAGGTGATAGAGCCACTCTTCAGCTATATTTTGTGGATTGACCAATGGATTTGGTGTATATGGAGAAAATGAGTCAGTAAACATTTAAGTGGCAGTGTACATGTGTTGTTTTTATGAATCTCATAACCGTCTTATTTTGATTTTGGACATATCGGTTATGACGGAAGGAATGGAGAGCCATAAAGATATTGTGGGAGCTATAAATAATTCTAATTCTTAGCGACCTTGGTCGGAAGATTGGATAAAGGAAGAATTAGAAATTGAAATAGCTACATGGATTGGAGATATTTTGTTTTGGAAATACGTGGTATTTGAGGGGAAAGAGATTTGAAGTTATAGTCATGGTAACATTGGGAGATTAGTATGGAATCAAAGTTGGGTGCCTATGGAGAATTTTAGCAGCGTAAGTATTGTCAGATCGTCTTTTTGACTATGGAATTATCAAGTGATGGTAAAGGGTGGTTAAGCCTGATCACATAGTTTATCGTATAAGCAGCTGGTGAATATTTGAAATAGCGAGATCGGGGATCTATTCGACCATTGCATGATTAGCTCGGTAATTCAGATGAGAAGATTCTGGTAGTTGTACCAGCATTCGACAAATGGCTTTTATCGACTGGTCATTATATAAATAATTGTATTTGTATTTGATCAGCCACTTCTTTCGTTCTTTTGTGTTTCTTGTTCGAGGATTTGCGACGAAGCTTCGGCATATCATAACTCTTGATCCGTAATTCTGATTCAAGATCCGTGAATGGCTTCTGGTTCGTATTGAAGTCACATACTTATCTGTGGCGGTTGGAGTGAAATCCAACGGTGACTTCCAGGAAGCAATTTTCGAACTCCAGAACTATTTTAACCATTTTTTCAAAGTCAAGTCAGAATTTTATCTGCTACCGTCGTAGCGATATTTTTGATTTTTTCGAACATTTGTCTGGCTGACGGCGAATGTTGACGTTGACTATTTAATTAGTCACGGAACACTTGTCAAGCAAAGATATCGGCCTTGTTCTTATTTCGACAAGTGTGTGAGTCATGTGGATAGCTGCAACCTGGACTCTGACGATTGTGGATATAGAGATTTCGACGCCAAGGGGTCAGCGATATTGAAGTCATTGAATGTAGCATGAGATAAGAATTGAATGGTGTGATTCAATCAGAGGACACTAATAACTCAAGTGACTTCATTAAGTAAAGTGAATCTTGAGAACAATATTATGAGTCACGAGTATTTAGTTTTCCTACTGGTTTTGCAGGGCAATGACAGGCGATTTGTTCGAGGTATTTTATTTGTCGCTTATAGTATAGCCTTACAGGAAAGGAGTTGCCCTGTTGACTCAGGTAGTGTTTCGATTCAAGGCTTGTGTAAGGAATGTTATGACGTGAGCAGTGCATATTCTTATTAGTTGAACAACGTTTGTTAGTGAGAGTAATTTCTTTTGGGATCGTAATGTAGTGGGACCACTTACTGATCCAGAGATGACTTGAGAAGTCATTATTTATGTAATGCGGATTGGTGTTTTCATTGAATACTCATTGATTTGAGTTTACCCTTGTTGACAATAGCCACAGAGGGGCTACAGCAGGCCCACAGACCCGCAGCTAGTGTACCAGGGGCCGGCCCGAGGCCCGGGACCGGATCACCAGCACCCGGCCTCGGGGTCTAGCAGTCTATCATGCTACCAGGGACCCGGGGACCGGGGGCGCCTGCCTACCAAAGAGGTCACCAGAGCTGCCCTTTAGTGTGCAAACAGAAGGGAACCAGTCCCACATCGAAGGGTGAGGCCAGACTTCACTCCCAGCCACCTATATAAAGGCCTCAACTACCCTCATTAATAGGTAACAGATCTCTCCTACCGCTTATATACGTGCTCAAGTTATATCTATTCCAACTATACTAACTTAGGCATTAGAGAGGAGAAGACCGGTCCGCCCGGTATTCCCCTTAGTAAGCAGGTTTGCAGGAGATCACCTTGGATTCATCTGTCTCTACCAGGCCCACGGGTTTGTGCAGAAACAATTGGCGCCGTCTGTGGGAAACTTGGACAAGAAACCACGTAAGCACTATCAATGGCAGAGAATTCGGAAGCAGGCCAGGAAAGAAATGCCACCGAGGAGAAGTGTGTTGCGCCAGTGCAAACACTTATCTCCACCCCGGTCGTTGTGCGGGAGCAGCGCGGCGACCAGGGCGATCAAGAAGGCGGGAGCTGTGGGAGGCCGACCGGCACGCCGGGGCCACACCACGACAGCTCGCGCGGGAAAGGCCTGGCGGAAGACAACTAGCCAACACACCGGGGCTTTTCTCTAACGTTCTCGGATGATCCGAGCGACCGAGAGGAGAGCCCGCACTGTAATAGTGACCAGGACGCCACGTACAGCCCCGAGCGGAGCGATATGGCGGGGGAGATACGGGCGATGGCAACAGAAGTCGGTCGCCTGCGCGAGGAGGGCGACTGGGACAGAGCCAAGTCCAACGCCCGGTATGAAGAAATGGAGGCGGTGAACGCTGCCCTGGTAGCCGCCCTGGAGAGAGGACAGCAGCGCAACGAAGCTATGACCAGGGCACAAGCACCCCCGCCAAGCCAGTCTCAACGGTTTGAGACGGGGCAGTCATCAGGCAGGAGGCTCAGTGATCCCGAGCGAGCGGAGTCACCGGCCGGCACGGCCCCGCTAAGGAGCGCGCTGACGCCCCGCCAGCCACACACTTCGTTCGAGGATGAAGCCGCGACCCCGACTGCACGGGCATTGCAGATACTCGCCGACACTGTGTCGGATTTGAAGGCCCAAATGGAGGCCAACGAGAGAAGAGCGGCGCGGCCGATGGAAGGCACGCGATTCAATGAGCGCATGGGCCCTTTCTCGCACTGGGTTCTGGAATCGGGGAGATCTGGTAACCAGAAGTCCCTCAAGCTCACCTACTCAGGGTCCGGCTGCCCGTACCAACACCTGGATAGTTTCCGGTCCCAGACGTGGGCCAAGGGCTACTCCGATGCAGTATGCTGTAATATTTTCCAGGAAACTCTATCTGGAGAGGTGCTCAGCTGGTTCTATGAGCTTCCGGCGAACTCGATCGAGGCATTCGAACAGTTGGCCGACCGGTTTGTAGGCGGCTTCATCCTCCGGGTCGAGGGAGCCCGGACATCGACCATCCTCTTCAACTGCATGCAAGCGCCCGACGAGGAGTTGAGGACTTTCGTCAACCGTTGGCAGACGGCGACGGCCGGGGTTCGGAACCTTGACAAGGGTATCGCTGAGATGGCGTTCAAGCTAGGGCTCCGGCCGGGAAAATTTTCCTATGCCGTGCGGGTGGAACTCCCGCAGGGGTACGACAAGTTAATGGCAATGGCCATCCGGCATGCTCAGGCCGATCACGAGACATATGGGCAGCACATGCTGAAGAGGAAGCGGGAAGAGCAGCAGGAAGACCACCCCCGGGAGGAGCAACCCCCGCCCACCCAAGAAGACAAGACCAGCCAGCGGACCGAGAACCGAGCCGCCCGGCCAAGCCTGCCCAACAGAAATTGGGGGCAACGGCAGCAGAGGCCTTATCATGATAGACCCCAGAACGAGCACAAGCCGGCGCAGTACCGGCAAGAGCGCCCCCTGACAATCGTGCCAGCAGAACCGGCCGGTCAAGAAGTCTTCACCGCTCTCACCTCTTCATACGAGGACATTTTGCTCGAGAACGGGAGTATCATTCCCCCACCGCCCAGGAGAAAGTACCCGAGGGGGAAACTTACCACGGCGCAAACAGGCAAGTACTGCTCCTATCATGATGAAGCTACTCATCGAACGAGCAAGTGTTTTGCTCTCAAGACAGCGGTGGAGGGTCTGATTAATAACGGCCAGCTCCAGCAGTATATAGGGGAAAGGATAGCAGATCCCGACCGGGTGCAAGGCCAGGGCTAGTAGACTCGCCAAGCCTCCAAGCGGTTAGCTTGGCATATCACCGGTTCAACCGCTGTAACATCACAAGATATATATATATATATATATATATATATATATATGCAAACTACTTTCGAGAAAAATTCCACCGGTTCCACCAATTCAAGTATATTTATAGTCAAGAAATAATACAAGCAGAAACCGTTCCGGCAAGTTTACAAAAAAGAGCAAGGGCAAAATCCTAAGGAGCTACGCCTCCCCCCTCAGCGGGCAATCCGCCAGCCTCTCCGGATGAAGCAGCCGCGCCTTCAGCAATCTGAGGTCCACCCTCCCCTTCCGGTTGCTCCTCCACCGACTGCTCATGGATATCCGACTGCTCATGGATATCCTCATCAGCGGCCTTCGGCATCCGGGAAGTGTCCAGGTACCTCTTCTGCTCCCACTCCGTGTACGCATCCGCGATGCCCGATTCCCTGGCCTTCTCCAGGAACTGAAGGAACTGATCGCTCTCATGGTATTTGAGAACAACCCGCTCGTACAGTTCCGGGTCCTCTTCCCCGGTCGCAGCGGCAGAGGCGGCACGCACAGCAGCAGCTCCCGCTTGGAGCTCGTCCACCTTGGCCTCCAGTTCGGCCTTCTCCTCTTCGGCCAGCTCCTTCTCCTTCTCCAGGCTGCGGACCTGCTCCTCTAGCTTGGCCACCTGCTTCTTGGCCCTCTCCTCCAATCTGGCCTTCTCCCGCTCCAGCCGAGACTTCTCCACTTCCAGGCGCTCCCGGGCCTCCGTCAGAGCGGTTACCTGCCTCTTCAGCTCCGGCAGCTCCTCGCTCGGATCCGGTTGGTACAGACTGTACGGCAACTGCATAACAACAGTCAGTTAGACAGGCAGCAAAGGTAATAAATTACGAGCGGTGTAGTGGCACCAGGCAATCCTTACTCGGAGGACGGACTCCTTGCACTTCTGGCGGTTCCCGCCCGCCATGGCTCCGGTGACTCCAGGCCTGTCCAGACCAAGGTCAGCCAAGTCTGCTGCCAGCTGCAGGACAAAAGCACTGTCCGGGCTTCTCCTCGGTGCCTCCGCAGGCGCGGGGCTACTCTGCCGGGCAGCGGCAGCCTTCTCCCCAGCGGAACTCGATGCACCGCTGGTTACCTTGAGCCGCTTGGCTAGGCTCTCACCGGACGACCCGCCGATCAGCGTCACCAGCGTGGAGGGAGGAACGTCCATGATCCTCCGCCTCTTCTCCCCTTGCCCGTCCGACGAAGAAGATTGTGCGCCTACCCGGGTGACCCGGGTCACGAGCGGGACTGACCCCGGGCGGTACGGGATCCGGCTCACTACACCGGGAATCTTCAGTGGCCCCCCGATAGTCTTGCCCTTACCGGGTCCCACCTTGGGCGCAGCAGGATGGCTCTTCACGCGCCTCAGGATGTAGGCGTCGTCCTCAACATCCATGGCCCTCAGTTCAGGATGAACCGTGAGCCGGCCGGACTCCTCGTCCACCGAGCTCCGCGACACGGCCTCGCTCTTCTCCTTCAGCCTTGCGAGAAGGTCTTCACCGTCCATGGATAAAGTGGTATCGGGTTTGATAACCGCCCGGGAAGATGCACCTGCAGGACAAGCAAAAAGTTAGTATTTTAAAACACATTTAGCAAAAGTGTCACCGCTAAGGCTTGCTACGCACCGGGATCTCGCCTGAGACAGCAGTACTCCAACACTTCCCGGCGGATGAAGTTGTAAGAGCTCCGTTCGAGATCGTCCCAACATCCGAGTATAGTCGTGATCTTCTCCTGCTCCAGCTCGGATAGCTCGAACGACTGATCACCGGGGGGCTGGAAGGCACCAGGAACCCGGTACATTTTCCTCCTCTTCTGCCACTTCCCGCCCGCCATCACCACCTTCTTTCTCCAGCTATTATCCACCCAAGAAGGCACATTGGTGATGATAGGCTGAACGCATCGGGCGCTGAAGGACAGACAACCCCGGGACCCTCGCTTCTTCGAGTATGATAACCTGTACAAGGCCCGGAATTCGTTTACCGTTGGCATACTCATCCCAGACAACTAGTACAGGCAGCCGAGGCTCAGCAGTCGCCTCCACTGGAGCCTGGGAAGCTGCGCGGGAGACACTTGCAGTGCACTGAGCATGTATTGCAGGAAGTCTGGTAGCGGGAGCGAAAATCTGTGGCGAAACTGGTCTAGATGCACGGCAACCCAGCCCGCCTCCAGGTTACAGGCTGACTCTCCAGGATTCAGTGGCCGTAGCGCCACCTCGTCCGGAATACTCCACGTCTCCCGAAACACAGCAATCTCTCCAGGGTTCATGCTACCCTCCGGCTCATTGCACACCACGGCACCGTTCCCTCTCCCGATGGTGTAGCTCACGGGCGAAGCACCGGCAAGGCGCACCCCGTGCGGGATTTCAGACCCCGGGGATTCAGACCCGAAAGACGAAGAAGAAGACGAAGCCCCGCTCCGGGAGCGGTCAGTGGCATCAGACTCCGGGGATTCCGAACCGAGCCAGTCCTCCAGTCTCTCCTCATCATCCACGATAGGACGCCTGGCGGCCGATTCGGAAGCCCCATCAGAACTTGAAGAAGACATTTTTTAACCTAAGGGGAAGAAAAACAAAACCCTAGCGCTGGTCAGCAACAGGCTAGAACAGCGCCCTCTGCGGCCTCTCCCCAAGTTTGCCGCAGACGCCTCGCTTAAAACAACAGTCGGCGACAGAGACCCCTCCCCCCGCCGCAAAACACCAAAAGCAAAAAGAAGAACAACACCAGGCAAAGAAAGCAAGAACTTACCGATTAGTATGCTCAACCGAGGAAAGTCCGCCCTGCGAAAGCAGCGAGCAATGGTGGGAAAAGAGTAAAGAGCACTTGAGGCAACGGATGTCGCGGGGCACCTCCACAAAGCTTTCGCCGGATTTCTCTCTTTCTCTTATTCTCTCTAAGCAAGGAGCAAAATAGAATGAAGAGCAGAGGAGGCCTTTTTATAGAGAGGTCCAGTGCCCTAGGCGCTTGTAATCCCCCCAAAACACGCAATCAGAGCAACTCAAACCCCCGCGAATCCAGACCCTCCATCTCAGACAGCTCCCTACTGGCACGTGTCCCAGCATTGGTAAACTTCCCACGCCATCATAACTGATGGGACTGATGGACTTCCTCCTTAAATGCATGTCAGCCACTTGTCCCGCCTGCTGGCGACAGGTAAGGGAGTTAGGAGCGGGAACCGAGGCGTCAGCCCCCCCCCCCCCCCCCCCCCCCCACTTCCCCAGGCTCCACGGCTGCATGGCATCTCCGCTGCAAGTCACCGGCTATGATCTTTTAACCGGCTAGAGAGCATTGTTCCGGGTATGAGCCATCCATCCGGCACCATGGCAGTTCACCGGTTAGGTATCATTCAACCGGCTGCATGGCATCTTCACTACAAGTCACCGGTTATGATCTTTCAACCGGCTCGAGAGCATTGTTCCGGGTATGAGCCATCCATCCGGCACCATGGCAGTTCACCGGTTAGGTATCATTCAACCGGCTGCATGGCATCTTCACTACAAGTCACCGGTTATGATCTTTCAACCGGCTTGAAGACCTCTCACCGGTTATGATCTTTCAACCGGCTCGAGAGCATTATTCCGGGTATGAGCCATCCATCCGGCACCATAGCAGTTCACCGGTTAGGTATCATTCAACCGGCTGCATGGCATCTCACCGGTTAGGTAACATTCAACCGGCTCGAGACCATCTCACCGGTTATGATCATTCAACCGGCTCGAGAGTATTTTTTCGGGCACGAGATCCACCCGGCCCCATGGCATCTCACCGGTTAGGTATCAGACAACCGGCTCCATGGCATGGCCCCGGTTATGAGAACATTCGACCGGCATGGGCTTTATACACCCGGGTGAGTTTACATCTAACACATGTACTCTTGTCCAGCAGGATAAAAACCCTGCGTCGCACTGAACTGCGATCAATGTGGGGCTCCACGGCGAGACTTGTCACCTCAACGCCACCCCATTACCTCAACGCTTATTCCAACACAAGCTGAGAAGAACTAGCAAGTGTTGACCGATGCTTCAACACACCGCAACACCGGGGCCACCTCCCCGCAGCCTAGCAATATGGACTCGTTCCGATATGGCAGAACGCCCGGTCGAGGTACCATACTCTTCGACTCGTACCGATTTGGCAGAACGCCCGGTCGAGGTCTGGTACACAAGTTCACCTGGGGGACTCGTTCCGATATGGCAGAACGCCCGGTCGAGATCCCATGCTCTCCGGCTCGCTCTGATATGGCAGAACGCGGGGTCCAGATTCCATGCACAAATCTATTTGCATGGCGGATTTCAACGCCCCACTATCATCTCATGCACTCTCCGGGTTTCATCCCACTCCATGCTCATGGCACCATAACACTTGAGCACAATACTACTTATATTGCAAACGTACTCACAAATTGTTGCACTTCATCGGTAACAGGTATTCAAACGCCCGATCACGCCCAATCTTCAACGTGGACTTGGGGGACTGGGCACCGTTGGGTTCGTAACCTTGCGGGTCTGCGGGACAAGAGCAAGACAGATTAAATCCCCATTCAAGATTGCACTAGACCGAAAACTTGGGGGACTTGTTGACAGTAGCCACAGAGGGGCTACAGCAGGCCCACAGACCCGCAGCTAGTGTACCAGGGGCCGGCCCGAAGCCCGGGACCGGATCACCAGCACCCGGCCTCGGGGTCCAGCAGTCTATCCTGCTACCAGGGACCCGGGGACCGGGGGCGCCTGCCTGCCAAAGAGGTCACCAGAGCTGCCATTTGGTGTGCAAACAGAAGGGAACCAGTCCCACATCGAATGGTGAGGCCAGACTTCACTCCCAGCCACCTATATAAAGGCCTCAACTATCCTCATTAATAGGTAACGGATCTCTCCTAACGCTTATATACGTGCTCAAGTTATATATATTCCAACTATACTAACTTAGGCATCGGAGAGGAGAAGACCGGCCCGCCCGGTATTCCCCTTAGTAAGCAGGTTTGCAGGAGATCACCTTGGATTCATCTGTCTCTACCAGGCCCACGGGTTTGTGTAGAAACAACCCTTATGTCAGTTCTCGTGGGACGAGATATTGACTGGAACCTCTATAGTTTAATTGAGGTTTCGAGAATGTAATTTCTCGAGGATTTCTTTCCTTTGATACGAGCTGATGGAGGATATTGGATATGTGTTGGGTCGAGCAAATTCAAGTTGTGAGATTTATTTGGTTAATTCAGCGAGTCTTTTGGGTATTTGAGATGTTTTATCTCAAGTTTAATATCATATTCGGAAATTCAAATTTTCTTGCGATACTATTTTCGATAATTGTCGATCTAAGAGAGTTTGTGTTGGTCATCAGTCATAAAATGGACTTGGATAATCGAGAGATTCCTTATTATCTCTCGAATCTAGTTTATTGGTGGTAGTGGATGTATATGGTCAGAAGTCTATATTGGTCGTCACAATTGATGATGCTTCTGGTCTCACTCTTTTGTGAGCTGTGCGTGATGGGAGTTGCTTTATCTGTGGACGAAATTGAACTTTGATAAGTTGGTTCCCATTTGAAACGAGTTCTAATTATTTTAGTGTGGGAAACACAATTCGAGGAATCGTCCGAAGACCATATAAGGGATAAAGCATTGAATAGCTCACCTAAGAAATTTTCCGATTAAACTAGTGGGACATTAGTAAATGATGTGACGACAGGTGGAACGTGAGAGGTAGAACTTTGGGATTCTTAGCGGCGTTTGCCGGTGTCAGAATGGGATTAGATATTACCATTTTGAGTTGTATATGGCGTATTTCCACACCCAAATTCGACATGATTTTATGTGGGTGATAGGGATTGTTAGACCCTGTGATGCCTAAGTTCATGAAATCTGATTGAGAATCATGATTTATTGTATGGACCTGAAAAGAGTTACAGGCAGCTTTATTGGTTCGATGAGATTTAGCATTATCTTGCACATTTGAATGGGTGAATTGACAGAGATGTTTATTCAGATCCTAAAGGACTTATTGAGCCTTGTGAGATGCAGTTCAAAAAGTAACGGAGATGAGCAGCTCTCCTAGAGAGAGTTACGCTGATATTAGAGATGAGATCCTGAGTGTCAGGATATATCAGCCTTCTTGAGATTACAGAGCGGATTGGTCCGGTAGCTTATCGGTTAAAGCTACTTTCGAAATTATCCAAGATACATGATGTTTTTCCACGTATCTATACTCCATGAGTAATTGTCGATCCTTCGCATATCTCGGAAATTCTACCTATCACCCGAAGAAAGATTTGAATGTCAAGGAGCAATTAGTTGAAAGTCTTGATCGGGAGGACTAAATTGTTTGAGGTAATTTATGAGATAAAGGGAACTACCTGAGAAAATAGAGAAGTAGTGAGATGTCAGTGCTCATCCTTCTGTTTTGGCAGGTACGTAAATTTCGAGGACGAAATTTTTATAAGGAGGGGAGAATTGATACGACCCGAACCTAGAATTACCGTTTAACTGTTTTACTTTATTATCTCTCCTCGGGAATTGTTTTTACGATTTGAAAGTTCTAAAGGTTGACTTTTAAATAAGTTGACCCGACCGAGGATTTTATTTGATGATGAGGCAGAAGATGTTGAAACGAGTTCGTGGACACGTAGCATGCTCAATTTGGAGTTCGTACGAAAAAGTTACGATGTAAATCGGAAATTGTCCTATTTTTGGACGAGTATAAATAGCGGGAAATGAGAAATTTCCCGAACGAGAAACTTTCATTTTTTCTTTTTCTTTTTCTTCTCTCTCCTTTCTCTCTCCTCTCCCCCGATCGGCCGACCCCGACCCACTCCCTGCCTCCACCCAACTCCGCCGTCCGGCCGAACTGGACCCGCCGCACCGGTCGTGTTCGAACCGGCTCGGCCTCCCCGTCACACCAGTAGCAGCGGCACGGTGGGGTTCGCCATCGTTTGGCCGTGCGACGTCTCTGAAGATCGGCCACCGACCGAACCAATTTCCTCTTCCGGCCACCAATCGGCCCGATTTCGAGAGGGGAAAGGGAGACCTCGGCCTGCACGTCATCTCCATGGGAGGAATTGACTCGAATTAGAACAGGTAAGTAGAAATTCAAAATTGAATTTCTAGGGTTTTTTTGATTTTCGGTGGAGGATGCATATTTGGTGTTTTTGTTGTAATTGGATGTTGAAATCAGGTTTAGGAGGTTGTTTAGAGTTGATTAGATGGAATTGGAAGTTCGATTGGGTGGTTTTTGTAAAAATTAGAAGTTGGATAATTTGGACCGCCGTCGGGGGCCG